>PNEQ01107195.1:0-25038 GCA_003012365.1 Medauroidea extradentata | reverse complement strand
CACACAGGGGCAGGAGGTAGGAGAGGTGGCTGCCCCGCCTAGTAAACACGCTGCTGCACGTCACCTACCTCTAGTGTGGCTTACTGCCTCCTCCACGTGGTAGCTACTACCTCGGTCACCTCACTTCACCTAACATCTTCTAGGTCTGTACAGTTACCTCCACACAGGAGCAGGAGGTAGGAGAGGTGGCTGCCCCGCCTAGTAAACACGCTGCTGCACGTCACCTACCTCTAGTGTGGCTTACTACCTCCTCCACGTGGTAGCTACTACCTCGGTCACCTCACTTCACCACACATCTTCCATGTCTGTACAGTTACCTCCACACAGGGGCAGGAGGTAGGAGAGGTGGCTGCCCCGCCTAGTAAACACGCTGCTGCACGTCACCTACCTCTAGTGTGGCTTACTGCCTCCTCCACGTGGTAGCTACTATCTCGGTCACCTCGTTTCACCTTACATCTTCCTTGTCTGTACAGTTACCTCCACACAACCTGTACTCACACTCTTGTAGTCGCCGTCACAGTCGTTATTGTTCTAAGAACTTTCTACACCAATAAAGTAATGTTATAACTGTGCCGAACACTGACCATCTCTTAAACATTACGTAAAGAGTTATTTCCCTCAAATACTATACTTTCCAGTGTCATAACCTTCACGCAAGTGCATGTCAAAGTAGTGATTTGACTGATTTCGCTACTTACCTAAAGTAAAATCTGTTCAAAAGAATATAATTAACAAATTTAGAGTGAAAGTAAATTTCATAAGCTACAGAAATGATGACTTTCTTATTTCATGTAAAGATTATTTTCGTAACATACATGTACTCAAACATAAGCAAAAATTTATGAATATTCAATTATTTGTTTAAATTTAAACAAATACAAACGATTTTATTTGTGATTAGAAAGGGGTCATAACGTACCTTAATTCAATTTCTTTCACACTAAATATTTCATTTGTATCGTTTGAATAATTTTTACTTTGGGTAAGAACCGAAAACAGTAAAACCCTTACTTTGTCATGCGATTGTACGAAAACTATGGGACCGAAAAATATTTTATTTGTGGAAAATTACTCTTAATATAATGTGTAAGAGTTAATAGTTATGGTATAATTGTAAATTTACGAATGTTTCGGTGCAAAGAGCCCTTGAACCTATTGTACTCTTTTTAAGAATAATGTAAATGTTACTTTACGATAGTAAAAATTATATTTATGTGGTAATGTCTGTTTAATGCACTTTAAAATTGTGGATGGAATGATATATAACTTTATTTAAACACTATTTATATTAGCTTCTCACACGAGGCCATGCAAACATATTGATGCAAAGTATTTCATATCCGTCCACTTTGGTCACAGTTTATTTACTATTCGTGTCCGAATAAAATAACATTTTTCCAGTTAGTAGCAATAATTGAGACAGTAATATTTGCAGCCAGAAGATTTTGTTCTGAACATTTGTCTTCTTCCGTTACAGGACATATCAGCATGTGTTCTTGTTTATGTGACATGGTGCAGTCGCAGAGATCATTGTTGTTGACGAGCATACTATATTACTTGACTTGGTCATACAGCGAGAAACTTCCGTCACCAATCTGTTCAATGATTTCATAATTCCGTACTACAAGTTATGACCGGATGCTATTTTCTCTGAGAAAAAGACGATGCGATCGTTGATCTCCACCACACGGTCAACTTTTCGTCTAATTATGGTGTAACATGAGGTAAATCTGACTTAAAATGATATCTCCAATATTAAAATAGGAATTGAACGCAAACAGTAAATATTCAAGAAATTTATTATTATGTTTTTAATTCAGGTGTTGGTGTGTCAAAATGAAGCCCAAACATAAATGTTTTGTCATTTAGACATTTTAATGCTGAATATTAAATACATGAATGGGTTATAAATTCGTTTGTAATTAGTTTTAACTCAATAAATGTGTGTTTGTTAGGTCCTACATATCATTGTACTCTTTAATGCTATACCTACGAAATACAATAAAAACGCTTACGATACAGAAAACAGTTTTCGTTTTTCAAATGGGTTAACCTGGATTCCTTGTATTTACTTTTCCACTGTATTCCGTCAAATTTGAAATAGCGGATTTTAAAACAGAAAAGTTTGAATTTGTCTCCAGTATTACTGCAGCGGAAAATAAATTATATCCTAAAATATAACGGAACTACACTTTCACTAAATAACGCAAATTAAAAAAAAATAATAATAAAGGTTCCTTAAAAATTACTAAACATGTTTTCCGAATCTACTTTACATTATAATGTAGTATCGGGTAAATCTAAAAGTATGACATGCAGTGGACTTACAAATTGTCAGGCCCACTACGTACAATAGAGGCGACACGGCTCTTCATTTGATAACGCTTCAGTGATGTAGTCTCACACAAACATAGCGCTTACTAAGTGTCCGCTGTAAAGCTACCGTCAAACTATCATAAACTTCAAAGCAGGCCATTAAAATCTCTAGCGTTATTGCGCAGACGAACTGCACTAATTGACACCAAATCTCGGCTCTGAACCCTGGTAGTTGCACTTCTTTCATTCATGTTTCCAGCGATGTAAAGAAGTTAGTTCTAAGACTTGTTAAATTTAAATTCGTATATCTTTTGCAATTAAAATATTATTTTCTTTCGATAGCGCAGCAAGAACTTATTACCTGTCAAAACAACATGCAGAATAAAAATCCTCATTTATTTCCATGTTAGTTTTCTTTCTCTCTAAAACTCATTTAGTGTCAGAGAATGTCATGTCACTTGGCACATAGATGGATGATGCGTTAATAAATAATATAACTTTGTACATATATGCCATATAACAAGACAGCAGGTATGCTTGGCACGTGGCTTATAAACAGATATCATAGCTGACCTACTAAGCTGAACTCCACGACACTTGTCATGACGGGCGTGATCAATAATCCTTAAGCTCGTCGATAATAGGAAGTTAACCAACATCTATCCGAGTTTGAGAGTGTTTAGATGATAGAAACTATAGGTTGAATGGACAGCTTGCCAATTTTCTCGTAATTTTGGTCTTTCGTACCTGACTCACAGACAGCATGTTAAAGTGCCATAAATCTAGAGCCTTCTTCTGAAAGACAAGAAAAACAAGGGATAAGTAGTACTAGATTGTCGCATCAAAACAACACTACACTCTACGCACTACACACTAAATTACAATCAGTGAGATTTTTACACTTTCAAAGAGTGGCAAGGTTTTCCACTAACAAGGTGAATTGTTTGTTTTGTCAGTAGTGACTAGAAAGTGAGAAAACGACGCGTTCAAGTGACATTATTGAATTAGTAAGTATATTTCACCATTTACTTAGGATAGGTATATTATTTGAAAAATATAGTTTAAATATGTAGCTCAATTGTGCTGCATCAATAATTTCACTTGTTTTCGTCTACATATGTATTATTAGTATTAGTGTGCGAACATTTCCAAAGCAAGCCTGCTACTAGTCTTTGATTCTTCTTTTTTTAAAGAGAAATATGTATTTTCATAAGTTTCACTTAACTGTACAGTAATATTTACTATACATACTCACACGGTAAATAGTCTTCTTGTTTGGTTCTCGTTGATAGATGAATTTTAGAACTGTTCAGTTTCACTCTGTTCCTCACTATGAAGTTACGGGGCCTTTAAAACTTCACACTTTACTGTGAAGTGTTTGTTATTTACAAATCGATGTACATAATTAACACACATCACAGATAAACAACAATAAATAGTTATTACTTCAACGGCAAATATATTATTTAAATGATCGTCGAGTGAGTCTATTGTGCTTTGCCGACTTCCGTTATATAATGGGCTACGTTGCGGCTTATGGTACAAGAGGTACTGGGTTCGATTCCCAGGCCCGGCTGTATGTATATTTGTGTTCATTTAGATTGGTCACTCAAATTTATCTCGTATTTATTGTGTAAACACAACTCGGTTCTCACGAACCAACTTTTTTGATATTGAAGGGAATGTTTGGCACAGTAACAGAGCTTTCAGCATTGCCATTAACTCAAACATATATGAACATATAAAGAAAACAAGTATCGTGGCCTTTGTTAACAAACTTAATAAGAAATCTGACGATTGCTGCGTTACAGTCTGTGGTGTGGACGATATTAGGTCCTTATACTGTGTAAGACATTATGACAGGAAATTACTCTGATATTAAAAACGCACATATTTTAGGAAGCTGGAAGATTATTTCATTTTATATTTGAATTATACAACTTCTTTACCGTTCAACCGATCATCATGAAAATTGTTGTACATATCCAATTGCCATTAAACGTCGTTGTGCATTCACCCGCGAAGGTATCTGACAAAAAAATTACTGAGAATAGGTAGAATATTACCAGGTAACAGTGTGAACATTGCCAGGGAACAGATCACAACAGGTGTGCCACAATATAGCATTACGCGAACGAAGTCACGGGTATAGCTAGTTTTTGATTAAATTGGAACTTTAAAAATCCTAATAAATATCATATAATGTTGGTAGCTTAAATCACTTATTATATTGTCAAAACAATTGTAAGATATTAGTGTAATATATTTGTTAATACATGTATTTACGTTGGATCAATAATACGTTCAGTACTATTTGATGTCTTCTTACCAACTGCACAACCCTTAAATACTACAAGTAGCTATAAGTAAGGACTTTGACGTTCTCAATATTTAGGATCTTTATATTGGTTGCATCTGCGGTCAAAATAGTACAACTGTAACCTGAATACAGAGTGCCCACAGAACAATTTGTTACAGTAGAAGGAGCAGCGCTTCTTTCACTGAAAGTTGGAATCAAATATCTGATCCTGTGTTTATCTTATGAGTTTCCTATATAGTCATCATACGATATTTGTTGTAACCCTTAACCCTCTACCACACAGGCAGCTATAGTCAGAAAGTACTGAGAGAAGAATTAGTACGAATAGACAATAAATAGGGAATAATGAAGTTTCGTAGTAGTTAATAACTCAATTTGCAATATAATACGAGTGCGAGGTGATAGTGACCGGTGGCGCCAACCAATGAGAGAGGTCGCAGCACAGAGATCTTGTGTGTAGAGAACCTAGGCGCCCCTGGCGGCCACTATCCACACTCCCAGGCTTGCATGTACACGCTCTGCAGTGTCGACCATGATCAGAGGTCACAACAGGCTGGGTCTGTTCACTGTTGTCGCCTTCAGTCTTCAATGTTGATAGTTGTAATCTTTCATATCGGGGTGGAGGAAGTGGTCATTGTTCTAACATTAAAAAATATAAAGAACAAAAAAAAATCATATTAGATAGCTGGGTTATTTGTGCATCATAATCAAAAAGTAATTTCACAAACTCACTGAATTTATACTCTCCACAGTTTTTACCTAATCAAATGTATTACCTATGGCAGTTGCAGAATTAGTATGTTAGTAAAGGTGCGTATTTAATTTTGAAGTGTTAAGTCGCGGATAAAAATATTTTAAAGTTTTGTATATAACTTTTCAGAATGATTTAAAAATATATTTATTTTCAAGGTTTTGTTTCATACTCCGGAAATCACAACGACATTAACTGCTTTATATTTGAAAGTGTAAAACATATTTGAACGTGTAACGTCACAAAGACCACGTTTGTTTAATTATGCTACTTGTGTACTGGAACTGCGAGTGTCATTTGAAATGAATGCAATCTGTCAACTAAACAAAGTATCTACGTCCCATTGAGTTCCGTCTTACAAACCTCAGAACGAGATATCGCGAAGTTCCTATGTCTTGGAATTAATGTGTACTATGTTGGTACAAATAACATTGCCTTCTGTTGGATTGTTTACGTACTCTAGAGTGATTTTTTCGCAATGTTTAAAAAACAAACACCTTTCGTATCGCAGCACGACAGATCAACAGTTGAATATGTTCACTGTTCAGCTATTATCACAGTGTGCAGTTAGTATATACCTACAGTAGACTTCAGTAACTGAAGTCTGGCCACGTGAAACTACGCTTGTTTTGTGCCAGACTGTACCTTGACCTTCAACAGCATGCATGCGCGACTAAAGTTTTCGCCATGGCTTGTTACGTCACGGAAGAAGACACCGCTGCAAAGACGTGGGGAAATACCGGTCCTATTTCGTAGATCGTTAAATATTCCAGAATTTTCCTTCCGGTGCTTGTGAGACAGTGAGAATACAGACAGCAGTAATGGGGTCGTAGTTCAAGCCTCTGGACAAGTGGATCTGCGAGACATTGTTGGATAAAGAACTCGAGTGTTCTAATATGAGCAAGATAGCATACGAGCTGGCATCAGTAACAATATCTATGTATCACCATAAGTAAGCATCAATGGGACTTGTTCGACTGAACATAAACGAAAACTACACAAAATTAGAACCAAAATTTCAAAAGATAAGGTTCAGTACTTTGTTGCCATTTATCTATTAGGATTTTTACTTAATTGTAAATAAATAACAATGTTCAGTACTCACCTTGGATGTGATTTATTTTGCATTGTTTTAGTAATTTATGTATGGCTGGACTTCATAAAAATTACTAAATCTAATTATTACACGACTTTCTTTAATGTAGTATCCAAACACATTTTAATATTTTAGGTTACAATAATAGTTGACATAAAATTCTTGTTAAGTTCCACACTAATGTCACGTAATCCTAGATAAACATAATTTCCACTGAGTTCTGAAAATAGAATATTCACTTGCCCTCAACTGTCGTTACATGGTACACCATAGTCACTTTTGAAATTTATTAAGGACATTTTATTTTGAATATTGCAGTCCTGAAAGAAGAAATCATGCTGAACATTAATTCGAACATTTTTTGTGATTACTTGCATTTATTCTTACTCTTACATCTACAGTGAGTGTAATAAATTAAAAAAAAAAGTACCCCAGTTTTCCTGTGGTCGCAAGTGACAACAGTTGGCGGTGCGTTATCAGAAGACGCGGCGTGATAATTAATAATAAGGGATAACTACCTAATCTCAAGATAAACTGTATTTAAGCTTCGGAACCTTTAGTTCAATGTTAAAGAGCTGTACGGGTTACTCATGGTTGTTTATACCTTTGGAAGGTAAATTT
Source organism: Medauroidea extradentata (assembly GCA_003012365.1). Classification (NCBI taxonomy): domain Eukaryota; kingdom Metazoa; phylum Arthropoda; class Insecta; order Phasmatodea; family Phasmatidae; genus Medauroidea; species Medauroidea extradentata. The sequence continues at coordinate 17,934 of PNEQ01107195.1, read as the reverse complement.
ATTTATTTTGAATAAAATTTTGTTAAATAATACGATAAAGGGTCGATTGCAGAGTCAAGTGAAGAAATCTTGAGGTAATTGTGAAACTAAGGAGAACTTGAGCCAAATCTGAGAATTTTTCGTTTCCATTGCATAGTCAGGAAATTGAGACATCTCAGTTGAGTAGAAGTGTTACCACAATACTCGCGAGGAAAATAATTTCTCTTCGTGCATCGACTTGCGAATGTAGCTGAAATGTATATTGTTTTTCATTTATTATGCACAAAATTACATGGTGGCGATTTGATAATTTTTATTTAGTGTTTCCCGTACTGTAAAGCTGAAAAATTTTAAAATTAAAATGGTAAAAAATACGTTGTTGATTTTGTTTATGAAATAGTATCATAAGAATTTTTTTAAATAAAAAGTGACATTAAAAAGTACGACATCGCTTTCAAGCAAAAATGTACAACGAAAATACATTATGTCGTAGATGCCAGTGCCGTCTTTTATTTACACCGTGGTTATATTCCTCCTTTTAAATATTACCCATAAATTAAAAATAAGAATATTATATTCCCCCATGTTGCACTCTAAACTCTATTTAAGGCCGCCATGATTAACTTACATCTTGAGAAAATATTAAGGAAGGTCTGAGGATATTTCAAGAAATTCTCAGATTCATTACAAATGACACTCGCAGTTCCAGTACACAAGTAGCATAACTGAACAAACGTGGTCTTTGTGACGTTATACGTTCAAATATACGTTACACCTTCAAATATAAAGTAGTTAATGTTATTGTGATTTTCGGAGTATGAAACTAATATTTGAAAAAAAAAAAATTAATTCATCTAAACAGTTATATAGAAAACTTAATTTTTTTATCATCGGCTTAACATTTCAAAATTAAATACGCGCCTTTACTGAAATACATATTAATTCTGCAACTGCTGTAGGTAATACATTTGATGAGTGGAGACCTTAAATATGCGCGTGTTCGCTGAGGTGTAGACTAGACTGCAAGAATATACGTGCACCCAAACAAAGAGCGGCTGTTTATTAGCTGCTCGCTGACACAGTGATGGCCTGCATGTAGTACAGCTGTTGTTATTGGCGCAGCGACTACACGAGGTGTCAAATAAGTCAACGACCAATTGTGAAAGTGACACGAACTTACACTTGATGGGATTATAGCTTGTGCGTAAAAGAAATGCTAATTTTACGAGTCCCTATTGATGAGGTAATAACTGTGGAGAGTATAAATATAGTGAGTTTATGAAATAACTTTCTGATTATGATGCACAAATAATCCAACTATCTAATGTTCAAATTTTTTTGTTCTTAATGTTTTAATATGTTAGAACAATTATAATGAAATAATTGTTCTATTTATGACAGATCATAAGTAAAAATATATGATGGAAATGTAGAAATTATATGTTTACTAAATAACATTTTCAGTTTAACGTTTTTATACTGAATTCTGTAGATTTTCAAAGCTAACATTCCTAAAAACGCCATAATTTTTTTTTAAAATTAGCAAAGGGTGTAAGTAGGCCTACATCTTGCGAACAAAAATCTGTACCTACATCGTAAAAATTTCAATGCTGTCAATGCTAGAAGATATTACGAACAGTATTGTGAAATTGTAACTACGTTAATTATAAAAGTTAAACAGAAATACCAAATGCTAAACAAATTTACTTTAATAGCATAATAATAGAGTAAATAATACACACATCCCTATGAATAAGCGTAACTAAATACACGTGTTCAATACTTTATTTAAAAATAATTTTACTACACACATATGCATAGATATATACATACAAATATTTATACTAACATATACGTTAAATGTGAGTATACACATGTATAATAGCTTATATACGTTCACAGATACATACATACATAAAAATATAAATACAGCCGTTCACACAAAAATACATAAAATACATCATATGTGCATACACATACACGGAAATATACCCACATAATTGCAAATATATTGATATGTTTATATGTGCTTCTTAAATAAGCCTCTGTGTTCATTAGAGGAGGCTACATGTCTCTATATATGTGTGTACAACAATAAATACATATAAATTCAAATAAATATACTGACATAAATAAAACATACACATGTACAAATTTACATTATCTCGTACATACGTTCAATAGCAAACATACATCATGCAGATAATAAAATTCTGTATACTTAATTTAAAGCCCTAGAGAACATAACCAATTTTTTTATTGTATCAGCTTTAAATTAGCTTAATGCTACCATTGTAAAGTACGTACTTGTAAATAAATGATTGTTATATTCGTTTCAACTAAATAATAATTAATACATAAACGTGTTACTATAAAGTGGAAATCTAAAATATTACTCGCGTCTATAACATTTATAATATTTAAAACTTATTTTCTTAAAGCGAAAAATGACAAAAGTGGGTGTATTTTTCAGGGAGAGTATTCTTGGTTCAACAAAATAAATATTAAGTTCCCAGCATAACTAATGAACCTACTTTCCTTGACGAGGTTGCAGATTACCCTGAGAATTATTGGCTAGTTGGTCAGGCTGCTACATCTAATTTATAAATGATATCTACTAACTTGATGGCCCTACAACATTGAAAAAATACAAATTTTTAATAATTAACTGTAAAAATTATAAATTTGCTTCGTATCGGTCCTGTAATTCTTGAAGTACATGAAGTAAAAATTACTTATATTTCTGAAATTTCCGAAACTGTGCGGATGTACATTACTAGTTCAACATGAGTGAACAACATGAAATTCACGTTACTATACTTAGTACTTCACGTGTAGCTAGTTTTATAAAATTCTGAAAATTCGTTCTTCAGAAACCTCGTTTATTTTTCAAAAAAGTTCGAATAGTTATTATTTTTAAATAATAAACACGCAAGAACAAAACACTAAAGTCTAATAATCTGACTGAGGGCCGGTTTCGCAATGTCTGATTAAAGTTTCGGTTATCTGACCATATGATTAAAATAAACGAAACTTATTACTACTGGTTAAATCAATAGCGTTTTTCAAACATTACTCCCATTTAAAAATGTTATGGTTAGCTAAGCGCTGGTTAATGTAAATTTGGCAACAATGCAGTGACGTTTCGCGTTGTGATTGGATGTTGAATCGTTGTTTTTAGGTCGCGGTTAACATTAGCTTGTAAACAATGGACGAAAGAGGTTAAAAAATTCACGTTCCGGTAGTTTTATTACCTCTGGAAACGAACTTCTACGTAACAAACATAACTGAAAAATGTTATCATATTGTGAAATGTAAAAAACAGATGCAGTGACGTGGAAACAGAAGGAGGAATATTGGGAGACAGTTGCAGCCGAGTTCAAACACTCTTTCGGGCGTGTGTCCGCATACGACAAAATTTTAAAAGCGAAGTACGAAAACGTAAAAAGATCGACACGAAAAAAGAATAGCGAAGAGCGTATGCAATTCTTCAAGGCGTGACGTGGGATGCCACAGAAATACAATTCAACAAATTTGTACGAGAAAGTCAAAATCAGTAATAAACTTGGACGAAAGTAAGCAGACTTTCAGTGAAACTTACGTTTTGTTTCACCGTTGATGATTTTGGCAAGTTTTGCTTTGCAATTCCCGACTATATTTGTGTAAAATTATTGCGAGGAACTTTCTCAATGTTAGTGTTATTTATATTCGGCGAACATAACCTCTCGTGAATGAAGCCAAATATTAATTGAAGATTATTCACAGAAAATATGTGGGATTTTATGTAACCTAACCAAAACTAATCTCTTCCTCTCAGCAATTTAAAACAAAAACAGAAGGGAATAGTTATATACATTTTACAACCTAAGGTAAATAGACTAGTTAAAAATGTCACAACATGAAACACGTTTCTCATAATAGTACAGTACGTAAGTTAACAACATTGTACAGATGTAATATTTTGATAAAAATTGGCACCTATCGGCAGGAAATTTTTCTGTTTGGGAATACCAATATTGAGTTTTGTTAGCAACCATCATGTTTAAAAAATTAGGTCTGCCATAACCTTAGTTGTGAAACAACGTCTGTATTGGCAGTGATACATGCTTTTTTAATGAAATTATGATCCAATACAAATTCAAGGAATGAAGACTTCGTTAGTATAACTTCACATTCAATATATTTTTTTTCTGATTTTGTAACACATAACTTTGTTTTCGTCACGAGGGTTATGTTTTGTTGCTTAAAAACATAATCTGCCATATTATTTAAATGTCCCGGTTAACTCAGTAACCGGAACTTCTTCTTGTGTTTAAATTAACCGTTGGTTACCGTTAGTTAAACAACAGTTTTAAGTAAACAATAACTCGAGAAAAACAAAACACTGCTAACCACCACTTAAAATTTAATCAGACGATAATCGGAACATAACCAGACATTGCAGACATTGTGAAACCGGCCCTTAGTGTTACACGAGTTTCGATTTTAATGAAATTCTGAAATGGAAACTATGCTCCTGAAATGTTTAGTATAATCAAGAAATGGCGACCGTTTTAAAAATAACCCATAAATTATAATAAAAATACGCCAAGTTCAAGTCAAGTAACAAAGTACTAAGTGTGAACCTAACACACGGTGCGTCATAAACACGACCATTCAGAATTTCATATAAGTCAGTAAACATTTAGTAGTAAGTATTATAACATTATTTAAATATACTCTCGTCTTGCCGTGTTTATATTTACATAGTGGCGGCCATTTGAACATTTCTTGAACACATTAGATATTTAACTAACCATTTATCAGAAATACATTTAATTCGGCACACGTTTTAGTACCTGATACAACAACATCAATTTCATGTCTTTTATTTATAGCCTTCTAGAATTTCTACATAAAAATTCGACTTTTTTGATCACATAAAATATCTGAAGATATTTTTTTTACATGTTTTCACACTCGGTGTATTTTAGAACTAAGTAAAGTAATGATAATGTTTTTAATGTTGTCGGTTTACGTTGAGTTTAGTAATGCAAATCCCCCATTTTCATGATTTTACGGCATTAGTGTATACATTTGGTATAGGATTTGATGTAAAACAGGACTGAGAGAAAGCAAATTTAATATTTGTACATTTTACTATCCAATACTTAAATAAGCAGTTTTTAAATATGTAGGTATATCAACTAATGCGATTACACGAGAATAAATTAAGAAATTGTTTCATATCATTTTGTAGATGTTCTATACATGACTGAATTTAACATGTAGAGTTAATTTGCATCCACACTGAGAAACATAGACTGAAATATGCTCGTGCCTTCTGGGTTTTATTTAATTAGCTATTTGTAATATTTTAAGACATACATTTAGGCCTAAAGAGCTACAATTATTTCCACAATTACTGCATAAAACCATGTACAAGGTGTATATATATATATATATATATATATATATATATATATATATATATATATATATATGCGTGTGTGGTGTATATGTGTGTGTGGTGTATATGTGTGTGTGTGGTGTATATGTGTGTGTATGTAAACTTAGGGTGTTTCTCAAACGCTTTTACAAACTCACATAAATGTTCTAAATGACATCCTATTGTTTCCACACACATGATACATACCCACGAATCATGTACTGTCGCACCCTGACAAATGTTCCCACATCCGCCATAGATGGCATCGGAATACCTGTGTCATCATCATTAAGGTTCCTATCTAAATGTGCTTGAAACGCACTGCAGCGAGTTACAAGTAATTATATTTGGAAGAAACATCTCAACGCACATTACGTTAAAGAAAACATATTTCAAACATTGTTTCCATCAGTCTAAAAATTAGGATCGCTCATTGGAAACACGATTTTAAAGACCCTCAAAATGGTTATAAACAGCTTTCTTAAAACTGCCATATCTTGAAAAATTCCAACCGGATTCGATGAACGCAATATAGCTGGGTGGGAATTGCTAATAATTAACAAGAATCGTTCACTTTGTGCTAAGAATTTGAAGTTTGGCACAGTGGTGAATATAGGCATAACGTTTAAGAAAATAGCCGTAAGCAAGCTGTGGGTGACCTGTGAAGACCTGGTTTGCATAATTCCAATATGACCACATCAGAATTAATTCATCACTATAGCTTGTCTTGTATTAGCCACAAAGAGTTGTATAATAACTGTTTTTATGGATTTATGAATTCAAGGAATACATTTTAATGTATTTTAAGTGTTTTATATGTAATCAAAAAATCGAGAAGTTAGCATGTGTGTTTATAACATAAATGTATGTATTAACATAGCATAATGACTGATCAATGATTTTAAAAGTGCAGACTGCAATGCATGTATACATATGTCTGTATGTTTTTTTCTTCTGTTTTGGTGCTGAACCATGTCTTCCAAGAATTGTAACGAGTGCATCTATAAACATAAGTTTTGAAAATACTACGGTGAACAGAATAACAACTAATTGGACATTGATTTGCTTATGCCAGCGAGAATGTGGAAAAGACTTGCGACATCTATACATCAAACAGTGTTATCATGAAGCACATGATTCTCTGGAAGCAGATCTTAATAATTTCGTCAACAATGGCATGCATTTACTGGTGGGTGTAAACTTGGAGTATTTAGACGATGGTTCAGGGATTGCGAAAACATTAAGGAAAATAAAGCAACATACCATAGTTGGTGCAGGTCACTTTCTCATTCAGGTATGCTACAGCGACAACTAAAGAAGATAGAAGCAGCTGATGGGGTGACAGAAAAAGCTACCGTTAGTCCCAATGAAACCAAACAAGTTTCAAAGCAACACTTTATCGTCAAACACCCCAATGTGTCTATTGTGAAAGGTACGACGAGGATGGTCAGAACAAATATATCGTTTCAGAAGCGCTGACAGCGGCAAAAATCTGTTACAATGGGAAATATAATTTCAAAATTGGGTACTTTATGCACGGCTCAACACCGCAGTTAATACAGAAGACGCACTGGCAGCAAACATCCATTATACCAGATCACGCTATACGAAGCTTAAATCTGAAGTCCGTGCAGTCAGGAAAAAATTCATCGCGAAACAGTTTCGAGCAGCAAATTACTGATCCCTTGTTAATGGCCCAGCAATTAGCTTTAAACTTAACAATTTTGCTGTGCGGCAATAGTTGTAGTACGCTATCAGTCAATAAAGCGAGGAAGTTAATTTTTACCCAAGGATTGAAGTCTCAGGAATCAATACCACCATAATAGCATGCTTTGTTTCATTATACAAAGCGGGCACTAATCACTGCTGCATTTATTTGGAAGATATAGCTGCACAAATTACCAGAAATCCCTGATCCTGGTGATTGAGGTTGGGAATGGAATACCACAACCAAAACATGGGCTCCATACTGGACGGATCTGCCTGATGCCAGCCATGGCTGTTCTATGCTACTTAATTGTGGGCGCTTAGTGTCATGCGAAGGCAACTTCAAGTGTTATCGAGCCGGAATTCTCAACAAGGCTGCACAAATAATTCTGTATGCTCTTGATGTAATCTACATAGTATTCTTAAGCTGTCAATTGTGCTCTTGTATAATGAATTTTAATATTATAAGGCTTCTTTTACTGCACAAATGATGCTATCTTATTTGGACGCAATATTGTACATAATAATAAATACAATTTCCCTACCGTAAATGTTTTTTATTTCTTCTTTATTGTAACCTGAAACTTTATGCTTTAAATATGAAATGAACTTTAATAATAAATTCCTTGAACAAAAATACATATATAAACGGTAATCACGCAACATTTTGTGGCTAATAGGAGACAAGATAACATAAGAGTTTAAACATGTGATGGCAATATTAGAATTCTGCAACCCAAGCCTCCAGTGGTAACTCACAGCTTGCTTATTTACTTAATCTGTGTGACAATATTCACCAATAAACCAAAATGATAAAAACCTGGAAGAAAGTGCACGAACCTCGCGAATTCCTGCACTGCTAACAATATAAATAAGCGCTGGAATTTGAACCTTAAGTATCGCAAATAAAGTAATACGGTCATCGTTTAGAGTCCAATAGGAAAGTGAATAATAGTAAAGCTCTGCGCGCCAGTTGCAGGGTTTGCACGTAGAGGCGATAATGCGTTACATAAGCTTACCGACTTCACTCTTAACGCTCCATCGGTTTTGTGCCTCACATACAGCAACGCAGACTGCGCAGGCAAACACCTCAAGTCAGTGGGTTGAGCCGTCACTCATTTTGAACAAAATTTAAATTGAAATTAGATATCGAACGACAAATATGCCGTGATTATTTTTGTCTACGTTCATTGGTGGATAACATTTTGCAAATAAAATGCAAACTTACGAGCGCTATCTACATTAGTTATCATCGTCATATTTTTTTTTTATATTTGTACCAGCTATATTTTTTCTTACTTTAGACATTCTTTGTGACAAAATTTTGCTTTTATGAAATTTGTTTCATCTCTCATAATTTTGCGTAATGACACGTAAACGTAAAAATGTGCAACTATCGGAATCATGTACGTCACTAAAATCAAAAGACACACCAATCTGAAAAACAATTTACAGTGAATAAAGATATTGTAGGCAAGGTCATATCCTATTTACAAACGAAAAAAAATATATATTTTTTTTTTGCCTTTAAGAAATCCTTGAATTTTTAAAATCTAAATTTCAAATTTCAGAATATTTTTATTTATTTTATATTTGTTTTTATACAGAAGGCGACCTAGCCTACAGCATCGTTACTCAATGGAAATATTTTTCAGTTTGGTTTGTCAATTGATTTTAGTAGCGTACGCAAACCCGTAAAATGCACATTTTGAAGTTTCCGAGCCATTGCGCGAGAACTATGAGACATAGAAAAATTTCTTCACACCAAAATTTAGTCACGCTTTATGTCTAAATAAGAAAAAAATATGTGGTGCAAGTATCAAAATATGAGGTTGAAAACTGGTGTAAGCCGCACCGTTAACAACACGACTGCGTTTTGAAACACAATTCTGTGAGCAGCAACGTCGCCTGTTGTTTGTGCGTGGAAGCCAATGGTTTACCGATATCTGATATGTGTTCGTTTTATTGCCGTTACCCAGCAGCTGCTTAAGTTAAGTTCGGTAGGTTTATCTGAACTAAACCATTCCCACCACCTTGTTTATTTTAATGTTCTCGTAAACGCCTCTCAATGCACATTTTTATTTTGACACCATAAATATTGACGGTTTGTTGATAAAAAATAACACCTTGAAATCCCAACTGGAAAAGTACGCCTATGCAGTAAGACAGTACCCAAGCCCATATAATGTAAGTTTATTGAGTCAATAATAGCAATCTGATATAAATTTTGTAATTCCCGGCTAATTACACAAACTCTGCACATTTGCTATCTGCCACTCATGTATATTGTCGCTCGTAACGGTTATAGTGGACGATAGTCACCATTATCTGCACAAAGAATTATTTGACAACATAATTCACATATGTAAATATGAAACAGGGTGGTTTTTACCGTGAAATGTAACAGCCGCACATTTATTTCCTTAAAAAGGTTTCTCTTCATACCAGAATGAAACACACGTAACCATTTTCATTCCAATCTGTTCAATGAACAGTAGTAATACCATTATTATTGTTGTTTGTTTCGAGCAGACAGCAGAAAAACGAACGTACTGTTCGCGTGAAACCTACCTAACACGTGTACTTCAAGGAAGTCACAACATGCCATCTCCTGTATATTACTACCTTCGTGTATCTGACAACATTATTTTTACCACCTGTTACTTTGAAACACATTGAAGTAACCTTTCATTAATAACTAGAAAATGAATGGTATTGGACATAATGTTATGTTAACTATTTATTTGTTGTGCGTTAATCGAAGACTTATGTTATTAAACATAAATTTATGTGGACTTCTTAATGTGTTTTTATTAAATACCTGCCCTCCATTTTTGTATAAGTTTTATAAACATCATGTACATATAATTTCGTTTCATATGCCAAATACTTGTATTGCCAAAGTCTCTTTAAACTATTCAAAGCTGTTTGCCTTTAAATATATTAGAACTGTGTTGCTTCAATCTCACTCACTTTATTTATTGTCATTTTTTTTCTCGTTCAATTACAAATCATGTTATTTAATAGACCTTAATTTACACTTCTATATGCTTTACAATTATTTACAGATAAAATTTTGATAAAGATCTAATTAAGGTGTATCTAATCTAGATATTTGACTTAACTCCTATCAGAATGCTCATATTTTATTATTTTATTTATATTTACACAGTACACTGTAAACTGTCGATATCCCCACTTTTTAAGTAATTCTCAAAATTCAAACTGTTAAAAATGCTCCATCGGGAATAAGTGTAAAACTACAGATTGCATCAGAGAAATTAACCGAGTGAATACATTTGAGAATATCACTAGCTGGAAACAAATTTTTTTTTGCCTATATGAGCAAAAATGCGTAATTTTATTTTAAATGTACTTGTGCTCTCTCTAAATTATGTCGTAAGCTCAATAAAAGCATTCATGAAAGTTAAATAACCCAAGAACACCAGAAGAATTCGAGCTCACGACCCTTAGCACATTAGTTCATTTCCCTAACCAATAACCCAATATGAACGTTTTGCAATTATTATGGTCGCAATGTAATTGAGGTTTATTATTGTTTATGAATTATGAGTTACCTTTGCAAGTCGTTTTTTAGAAGTACAACTGCTGTATGTACTAATGTGCCAATTTTTCAAAGCAACGTAACTTCATGAGTAACGGAGCGAAACAGAACATTACTAAAACTGAACTATCCACAACAGCCGTACAACAAGAACACTTATTACTGTGCGTGTCTACTGTAAATATTAATGTACATTTAGGTGGAACTTATAAAAACACATAATTCACTTTAAAAATCGACCAAATTAATATCAGTAGCATTACTACTGTATGGATGGTGGAACGATAAATATTACATGTAGACTTAGGTCATGTGACATTGCTGCTATGACATTTAAGTTACATAATTCAACTGCTGTTTCAAAATTTCAGATATATTAATAGAATTTGTACTTATACTGTCGTGAAATATATATATATATATACTAATTTAATCTGTTACCGCAATCTGCTATTTTCTCACTTTCTTACATTCAACATTGACAAAAGAACAGGTTCGCCAGTGGAAAACTTTACAACTTATTGAAACTGTAAGAATTCCGCTGATTCTAATTACGAGTGAATGTTGACAAAACCAACAACGGCTCGTTTTTTCCCCTTTTTTACGACTATAGACATTATGGAGCTCCAATGGCGTGTGCAACAATTAGTTTGTTTAATCCCGAACACATATTCACTTTCTCAAAAGCGCATTGCTAAGGATAACTGCTGAAACAAAGAATACGTATACACTCTTACTAGCACAGTTAAAGTAAAACGTAATATAACGAAAGTAATAATAATCAATCCCGTATAAAAGTATTCTTAACAGAAGTCTGCGTGTAGTCATATGTTTGTGTATGAAATACATGTACCTTTGTTCCAACTTAATGTAGATATAGCATGATAACTGTGAGCGTGACCAACAGTGAGACTTGATGCGGGCAGACACGCACTGCCAGCTCTATCACGCCTCTATAGTTATGACGTATAGTGTTTCCCTCCAGCAGACTATGCTCGTGTAAGCACGCCTCGATGACTTCACTCGCTATGTTTACTGTATCTGCAAGGATAGCAACTGTAGACATGGCTTGTCCGACGTTACTAGCTCACTTTCTCTGCCTGCATTCTTCCTGACATCATTTATTGACATGCTCTCCCCTTCACAATAGCATTTACAATTTCAAACTCATTGATGGTAATTTCACATACTACGCCGTTGGCGTGAGCTACTTCAAAAGAACTAAAGAATAAAAATTATTTGTATTTGAAAAAAAAATTATTGAATTTTATATTAATTTATATTTTCAGTTTTAGCATTTTTTAAATACATATAATTTTTATTATTTATTTTTATGAGCATGACATTGTAGCCTGCAATGTCTTTATCCACTGTAATTTTTTTGAGTTTGGTATATCAGTTGGTTTTAGTGTAGTCCTTAAAACGGAAACTTGCAAAATATGACTTTAACAAGCCATTACGAGAAAACTATGAGATGTAAAAAAATTTCATTAGAGCCAAATATAGTCACATTTTGTGTCTAAAATAAGAAAAAAATATCTGGTACAAATAAAAAATTTAAAAATGGCGATGAAAATTGCGGTAGACCGCGCCCTTAACATGAAATGACTGTAACAGATGGTTATGCATTAATAAATAATGTTAGACAATTATATTTTATTTTCCGTTTTTGAGCCATACCATTTATTCAAATTGTATTATCAAAATTTTCTTTTCGAAAAAGCATAGGATTTGTTCTGTGTAAACTGTTTGTCATAATTAATAATGGAATATTTCATTAATTTGTCATGCAGAATCATTGCTAGAGAATTATTGAATGTTAACCTATATATTTCTTGCAATGATTCTGCATGACAAATTAATGAAATATTCCATTATTAATTATGACAAACAGTTTACACAGAACAAATCCTATGCTTTTTTTAAAAAAGAAAATTTTGATAATACAATTCGAATAATTGTTGTGGATGTGGAAATACAATATAATTGTCTAATACTCCCCTAAATGAAGTTTTTCAACCTGCTGAGCCGGGAGTGGGTTCTTGTAGTGACAATGGTGACACTGACTGAGGGGAAATATCTATTCTAAAATAGTCCCAAACTGAAACAATACAAGAAAAAATGTTACATTGTTGCATGGATTTGTTTACTGGCCTTATTGTTAAACATTCAGTTACTGTCTGAATGATATACCAAACATATCTTGTTACTGCCAGTTAACTATGATTCGTATAAAAACTGTACGTGTTTGTTGTAATGTATTGCCATCCTGTTATTAGAAAAAGGCCCGAGGGAAATTCGGAGATTTCTTCATTACTCTATTGTTGTGATATTACACAGTGGCCCAACTAGCTCCAAGAGCAGTTTTATTAATCTCAGGGTTTCTTTTGCCTTCCGTTCCACTTCTGGTTGACTCAAATGACAACTGCAGTCTAAAAGTTAACATTGAATCCTGCAGTTGGTGAAAAAGGTCACTGTGAACTTATAAATTTAAAAGTTGGCTCCCAGAATTATAAGTTTAGCCTACCTGTAACCGTCGCTGTCACCTAGAGATACTTCAACACACATTTCAATATATAATTTAATAAGCTGCACATAATACATTCATAAAATATTTGCAATCTTCAGACACAGACTTTTACTTCCAATCACATTAGTAATGCATTACATTCTCTCTGTTGCAAAAATTATTCATTAAAAAAATGTTCTACCATTAGGGCGAGTTCATAATACTTATAGCTACAAACCAAATTATTTGAAATTGTAAACAAAGTGAAAGATAATAATAAATAAATTGACTTTGTTGAAAAATTCAAGAATAAATATAAACTACACACTATGCAGGCTGCTTAGTTAAAATGATAAATAATTATTTAAATGTAAACAAAACATTATGCTTAACCTTATGACTTTTAACAAATAAACAAAAGAAATGTAAATATGGGGCAAGGGCTTAAAATTAAATAATTAAATAATGAAAAACAACAACATTGGCAATTATGTAAAGGTAAACATAAACACTGTAGTCCATAAGCACTACAGATTGCCCTTCCTCATTTTGCTTTTAACAACTTTAAAGTAAAATGAAACAGAATATTAATAAACACGTAGATGAAGAAGACAAGAAAACATAAACTTAATAGTAAATTTCATCAATATATAACATTCATTACGTTTTGAAATAATAAAACAGTACATAGTACACTTTAAACAATTTTTTAAATGAGTGTTCATAATGCGCGCCACTCAAGCGCGACTTCAGCACTGCCTGCAGGGTAGCGGTGGAACAAGTCGTTGATCTTCTGTTGTCGACTCGCCATTTCAAAAATAAACAGTTACTACTTTGCTGTATCGTCGGTCGGTCGGTCTCGCAGCAAGATGCAGATAAACTCTGTCCAAAACCGCTAAAACATTACATATTCTTAGTTGAAACCATTTTCAACTTAGACGAAACACACGTGAACGTCTCTGAAGAATAAATTTCATGGCAACAAGGTTTGTATGGGCCGATACAAAACACTCAAGCAGCTAACTTCGTGTCTTTGCACTCGTTCAAAACAAAGTTTACACAAGTTTATAGACAAATATAAAATATAGGTCAATTTTTAACACCATTCAAACAGTTTTTTATATGTAAACACAACATTGGCTCGGTAAAAATGTCTTTGAGCATTGTCAAAAATAATGTATTTCCTTTTAATAACTTTGGCGAGAATTTAGCATATACACATTTCAATATTCTGTGTCAAATAATAGAAGCATATCAACAACTTCAGCATTTGCAAAAATTCGTCATGAATAATACACACAGTAAGTTAATCGTGACTAAAACAACTAACACACATTAAATGCATGTCAACTATCAACATAGACTTCAAGAAGATGCCTAACTACTTCAACTTCAATGTCTCCAAGAAAATCGTGTGCCAATCATGTGAATTGCGTGTGTTGTGGAAAGCATATCCACAAATAGTGTCAACAGCAAGGAAAATAAATCAGTGTCTGTGTTTCAACAGCAATAAATTCTCAGCCACAAATAAAAATTCCAAGAAGAAAGTCCTCTCTTAAATAAAATTAGTTCCCTCTCATCAACGGGATTACCATATATCTACCGTAACCAGGTAAGACCATGTTCAAAGAAGTATAATAACGGCATCTTAACCGTAGGTATGCAGCAAAGGTAAGAGTAGTGTGTTCAGATGTCGTTCACACATAGAAACTATACATGAAGGCAAGTGTCACATAATACAGAAGACCAATACAAACCAATATATGTTCAACACATCAATCGCTATAACTTTGCTCAACAAATACAAATCGTGCTAATAACATCTGAATGTGTATATAGGCGTGAAGAAAGCAAACATTATCGAGGCGAAATTAGCAGCAAAACTTGGCACACCGTGGCCTAAGGTCCACTGAACATAGCTATCACATAGCTTCATAATAACATTGACGAAGTAGCACAATAGCATAGATAAGCCTCAATAATAATACTCCACATACTAACTTGCATTACGAGACAAGTAACGTACACATTGACATTAGCTCTCTTTAGCTTATAAATATAGGAGCACCTCAGATTCAATATTCACTGATGCGTAGAAACTGCAATTCAAACAATATAACAAACCTTCACACTTGTGGTCTCACATATCGTCGTAACAGTGACAAGTTGTAGCGCCCAACACATTCTTGTGTAGTGACATCTCGCAGACTGTAACAATTCTCTTTTATCCTTTCACATATTTCGTAGGGACCCTGGAATAAGAGAAATTGCTTGCGAGTAACTTGATCCCATAAGCTGCTGACTGGATTACTGCGTAACAGAACTAGGTCTCCAATATCAAAACTTTTGGTAGAGGAAACTTTCTTGGATTTCTTTCGTTTTTCTGCTGTAGCGTATAGTCTGGCTTTAGCTAACTTGAAAATTTCTCTCTGGAGATCTGCTGTTGAAATATTCACACTGGCTGCTGTCTCATTGGTCAAAGCCGGTACATAGGTAGGGTCTAGGACATCCGAGCGTCTAGAAGTAAGGATCTCATGTGGTGTAAACCCCGTTGACATATGTACAGTATGATTCATGACCGTTTTCACTAGCGGTAACTTGTCTCGCCAGCTTTGCTGCGTGTGGTGGCAGTAGGTGCGCAGCACTGTACCTATTGTCTTCATGCGCCTCTCAACAGGACTGCTTTGCTGGTGTTTCGTGGATGCCATAGTAGGTATTACATTTTGCTTCCTTAGCCCGTTCTGCCACAAGTGTGCTGTGGTCTGATATCACACACTTAGGTTTACCAATTTCTTCGCAGAAGACTTTAAACTTGGCCAATATAGTTCTAGCATTTGCCTGTACAATTGGGTACAATCTTGTGTATTTTGAAAACAAGGCCATCACTACACAAATGTACTTAACTCCTGCTTTGGACTGAGGAAGATGACCGTAAATGTCTACTGACACAAGGTCAGGACGTTTCTGAGGAATGATAGGCTGTAATTCACCTTGCAAAGTTTCAGAAGCTTGCTTTGCCTTCTGGCACAAGTCACATGAACGTACCACATTAGTTACTGAACTTTGCATATGAGGCCAATAAACTTGACGCCTCAGGGCTTCAAAGACTTTGGTAGCACCTGAGTGTCCTAACAGCAGATGTGTCTCCCAGATAAGTTTATTGCATACTGCTTGTGGAATGACAGGTTTCCATGCCTCCTCAAAAATAGTCTTGGGCCTAGTAACATGAAACAAAATGTCAGAAGTTGACTTGCAGTACAGACTGTGCATTTTGTGTTCTGGTGGCAATTTTTGCAACTTTTCTGTTGTAGACTTACATAATGCATCATCACTCTGAAATTTGATCAAATTCTTCCAAATTTCAGTGATATTAGCATTCTTGAAAATACTATTGGCTGTATTGCTGGCCACAAGAAACTCTCTTGATGTACGTTTCTGAGTTACGACATCTGCGCCTACATCTGGCACATGGCTGAGAAAATTAGCTGCACAATTTTCAGATCCTTTAATATGTTTGACTTCGATGTCATATTCCTGTAGTAATAAGCACCATCGTGTCAGTCGACTGCCAAATGTTTTGCTCACTTTCAGGCATGTGAGTGCTCTATGGTCTGTTAACAGGATAATCTTTTCTCTTAGTAGTTTCTTTCAGCACTTGACAAAGTTCTACTTGCCATTGCGACAGTCTTCTCGATGCCGGCATCATCACACTGAGCTAACTTAGCTCCTAACGCGTATGCAGAGGCATCGGTGTACAGCAGAAACTCTTTCCCCTGAGTAGGATGGTGGTGGATCACTCGTTCTTCTAGGAAAATGGCTTTTAGAGATTAAAAGCTGAATATTCTTCATCTTGCCACTGCCAAGGTACATCCTTCTTAAGTAGGCGAAATAGTGATAAGGCTAATTTTGGAATCTGATCTGAATAATTTCTATAGAAACCTACAACACCAAGAAATGTGTGTAGCTGTTTAACGTTTCTGGGCTCAGGAAAATTGGTGATAGCATGGAGCTTTTCAGGTGCTGTTTTCACTCCATCAGGTGTTAATATATGACCCAGGAACGACACTTCTTTTCTGCAGAACAGAGACTTGCGTATCTTCACAGTCATACCAGCACTTCGTAATTTTTCCAACACTAGCCAGATGATCTAAATGGTCTTCATATGTCACTGACGCCATCAGTAGGTCGTCATTGTAGGCACGTGTAAAACCTTTGCACTCCTCGCCTAATGTCTTGTCAACACAGCGAGTAAATTCGGCTACGGCATTACAAATACCGAATGGCATGACCTGAAATGTGTACTGCTGGTGTTGAAATAGGAAAGCTGTGTACTTTCTGGAATTCTCTTCTAGAGATATCTGCTAATATCCACATGAAAAATCAAGTGTGGTCAAAAATTTGACACCTCTGTAAAGTCTTAGAATTTCACTAGTCTGGATAGGACTTTCGCGGTCATTCACTGTAACAGCATTCAAATTTCTAGCATCAAGACACAGTCGTACAGTGCCATCTTTCTTTCTCACACATACTATAGGATTAGAGTAAGAGCTAGCTTCTCTCTTGATTACATCCCATTCCAACATTAACTTCAAGTATTCTTCTGCTTCTGGTAAATACTTTACTGGAATAGGATAAGACTTTCGATGGTACGGTTCTCCTTCTCTGATTTGTATTTTGGCTTCATACAGTCGGTTTAAACCTGGCTTCTCAGAGAATACCTGTTGTCGGTGTATCAGTAGATCGTAC
>PNEQ01107194.1:0-25037 GCA_003012365.1 Medauroidea extradentata | reverse complement strand
CTTCTTCAGCCACGCAGCCTTAGTTCAGCCCGCATCGTCTACAGGTCTGTCTAGGAGGATGTCTCGTTACAAGTCTGACTGGTGCTTCAAATACGTTGCAGCGAGGTACGGCTATTATTGTTCTGGCGACACTATTTAACGTGTATTATATTGGTATATCTACTAAAAGAATACACACTTCAAACTATGCCGCTACAGATTTGAAAATTCGGCGCGTTTATCAGAAACATCATTTTCGGGTCCCTCAAAACGGCCAAGTCTGCCGTATCTAGAAAATTAACAACCGGACTCAAAAAACACAACTACACGAACAAGCATGACACTTTGAACTATGCTGTCCATAAATAAAACAATGTGGTCACCGCTTACAGTCCCAAAGGAAAAAGGATAATAGTATAGCACTGCACACCATGAGTAGCTTGCACGGAGAGGCGATAATACATTACATACGTCGGTCAACGGCAACCTTACAACTTCTACCTCACACACACACAAACGTAGCCTATCTAGGCAGGCACCTTAAGAGGCTGCGTCACTTCTTTCGTTAATAATATTATTTTCCGTTAAATAAATGAACACTGAGAGAAAAAAATTGGTTGATTCAACCAAATATTTGTTTATATATGTGCAACCAATGATTTAGTGTTGTTTTAAACAAATAGTTGACAACCATTTTTTGTTAGATCAACAAAGCAGTCTTGTTATTTAATAATCTCATTTAGTTAAAATAACTGAACCAGATGTTCAAACAATAATTCAACATTGTTAATTTAACAAAATCTAGCATTTAACTTAATATTTGTTTGAATAAACACTACACCGTTGGTTGCACATATACAAACAAATGTTTGGTTAACTCAACAAATCCTTTTTCTCAGTGAAGGAGTTTCATGAGTAACCGGGAATGTTTTTTTTTTATAGAAACATTACATTTTACTATGACGGACGTGTTATATTCGACCTATCGCCTACCCCGTTTCGGTGCTCCTAACTAAAGAAAAATAAAAAATACATAAATAAAACAAAGGCAGCGTCCGCTAAGTCTTAAAGACAGTGTTCAACCAACATTTTATTGTTTAATAATTTTTATATTTTGTAGACATAGGCCTACATTGTAACTACTTTTTAGAGTAATTAAATTTGTCTAACGTTCGTTGGTTTTGCATAATGGCATGTAAAAATTCCGAATTTGTATACAACACTTTTATGCTTCAAAGGAAAACCAACTGACTTACAGAAATAAAGTAATTCACACTGAAGCACAGTGTTACGATCTACATCAAGACATATACGAAAACCATTTTTGATATAATTTTATTTTAAACAAATTTAGGAGATTGGCAATTTTTTTATTTCAAAGTGAGTTATTTTTTAACTACACGAGAAAAATTCCACGCACAGGTATTGTATGTTACGAAGTGAGTTAAACGTAGAATCATGTTTGGACTGCTCGGGGTTTGAACCTACGGCCATAATATTATGGTGAGAATAGTGGTTGTAAGATAAGGTCTAAGTAAGATACCTCTAGAGCGCAAAAGGAAACTAACTCCGAGAGCTGCGTTGCCACACTGTGCACGTAAAAAGTAATCGTACAACATTTTGTCACTAATATTTTCGTCTCCAATTTAGCCCGGTATTCGCGTGGTGTGATAAATATGTTTGTTTACGGGCATAATGCATGGCAATTTTGAATGATTACATTAGGGGGAGGAATGTACACGCATACGCTGTAAACAGGAACATTTAATAAACACTAGACATTCCGAAATGTCGCGGGTTCAACGACCAGCCAGGCTGGACTCCACAGTCCTGTATACACTATGTCCTCAGATACTAGTGGGCCTATATTGTCTGCTACTCCAGTGAGTGGACAGTTGTACATGTGACAAGGTAGCGCGGCTGTGTGTGTTTACATGCAGCTCTGCTATTGGTTCATTGTTCTTAAGAGTGCGTGGAGTACGATTCAGAGTTAAAAGCATCGGTTTAGAATTCTAGATTTCTCGAAGTCTATTTGCAAAAATCAAAAAACGGCAATATCAGACAATAGTTTTTGCCAACTTTCTGAGCAAAAATGTTTCTCGAGTAACGTATATCTGTAGAACAATCTCTGACGCCGGAACCTCCTGCAATTAATTGCGGCGCAAGAGATCACACTTAACAAATTAATCATTCTGGGTAAATGCTTGCTTATAAAGTAGCCAAGTTTAATTAACAAGGTTTGCTGTTTTGAAATATTTCTATAGTGACTTTCTAAAAGCGTAGATTTCAATTGAAGTATTCAGAGCTTATTTATCTACCACGCCGTCCTAAAGAAGTGTATAATTCACAGTGACCTAATCACGGAAGTATTGAGCGTGAACATGATTTATAAATGTAACGCTTTCGCACTGACTTCGAGCGATACAGAGGAAACCTCGCGCTCGACCGGAAGTCAGCGAGGCGGGTGAGATGAGGTTTTGAGGCAGACGGTACGGGGCGACCTCTGACCTCAGAAGGGCAGGTCGTGAGGTCAGGCGTTGATAGTGACGGGAGGGGTTACATTACACCCGCCGGCGCGCTCTGGAGCGACGTAAGGTGCTGGCTGGTCTGCACACCCCGCCTACTGCTCCAGCTTGACCGACGACACAGGAATCACATTACGTGCCCCACCGCGTCGTCGGCGAAGACACCGCCGTCGTCCGGCAGCCGATAATGTTCCATTTTCAGCATCCATACACTCCGCAGGTGCTGAAGCTGTACACGCGAGGCATCGAAACAAACTAATGCAAAATTCTTTTCGCGAAAATAACCGAACCCTAACCATTAGGGACTGGAAAATTTCGCGAATTCAATGACCTGTAGACTAGAATCCATTTTACTATGCATATTCAAGCCCCGTCTAGTCGTTCATTGTCTGCTGTTCCACAGAGTAGCAGCTGGTTGACAAATAGTCGGGGTTTGAGTATGCATAAATAGTACAATGGATTCTAGCCTAAAAGTAATTGAATTCGCGAAATTTTCCAGTCCCTACTAATCATGTGTTAATGCGAAATTCCGGAACTTGTACGATAACTCACAGTTCATATAGATGTGATTCAATCACAACTGAACTGTACGAAGAAATATTTGATCATTCGCGCGGTAATAATAAAAATGTTCTGTTTAATTCATAGTTGATACCACAATGAAATAGCACAAGTATTCAGAAAATAGTGTATATAGTCTGTCCACTTTAAACTAAGCACTTCTCAAAACCTTTAATATTCAAATACCGTATTTTATTTAGGCCAAGTATGTTAAGTTTTGCGACTAGGAAAATGATTACACTGGATTTTGTCCCAGGGAAGTATTCAGGTCCAAAATATTAAAGACGACTGCAAAATTGTTGAAACAAAAACCTACGCAGTTCTCACTTTACCGTGAACAGTGTATAACAAACTACTATTCTTACTGTGTCAGTGTTTGAGGGAAAACCAGAGTTGGTCGTAAAGTTATGCAAAAAGGAACGAACACTTTATGTAATTCATCTTGAGATAATCATACCGTATAGAAGGCGAAGGTCCAAAATATGTCCTGGAAAAAGCATTAAATCATAGTATTTGAGGAAAAATAAAAGCCCAGGAAAAGCCATCTATAGAATGCTTACATACACATAGAAGACTTTGACTTATAACACCACAGTTTAAGTAAACAACGGATTGGTTCCTTATGACATAGCTACGTCAATTTGAATACTTTTGTTAAAGCAATGGCCATTCATTCTATCTTTAATTGGCTTTACGTCTTGTCGACGAGGTCATTACATAAAAAGACACACTACTTGCGTTAAGCAGCCGAGAAATCGAACCCGGGTCGTCTCGGACGCTAGTCCAATCTACCGAATACGAAAATAAAGGCTGTCAATGTGGTGCCATAACGTTGGTACCAACGAACGAAAAAAAAACCGCAGTTGGTGCAGTTTGAGCCCGATCCACCCCAAACACGAATCCATGGAACTATTTTTCCCAACCTCCGCTCCTACCAAATAACACAGGGTCGGGTTCCAGCTCTATATTTTTGTTTGGGGGGGGGGGGTGGAGTTACATTTCTTAAAAAGTAGATATACTAACACCCCAAGTAAAAAAAAGGGGTAGTTCGGGGGCTGCCCCTGGAAAAATTTAGTTTTTAAGGTGCAAAATGACGTTATTTAAGGCGTTCCCTAAACAAAAAATAGAATATACTACTTGGAATATGTTGTAATATTTCAAGGATAAACTATACAAAATGGTCGAGGGGGAAGGGGGTGGCAGGGTATAGCTCTGAAATAACACGGGCCACGAGTCGCGACTTGTGGAATAGATGCAAGCCGTGCGCAAGAAAGAAATACTTGTGACGCGCGCGTGTGAAGAGTTAGACGGGAGGGGGAAGGGGTTGGACCATGTCTAACAATACGCCGCCATTAAAATACACCCGCGCAAGCGAAAAAAGGCACGAAAACGCAGATGAAAAATGCCAGGGGTCGCGCAGCCTCTCGTGACGCCATTCAGCAGATCCTGGCTGTGCGGGAAAGAGTGTACAGACAGTGGAAAGAGGGTTGTGGGGAAGGTGGGGGGTGACACCACAGGCCTCTGTGTAGCCTACTTGTCTTCTCTCATTTTTCCATTGAATATAGATGTACACTAGCAGCCCCGACAAACGTTGTTTTGTCACATAAATAACTTATCGTAAGTGTGTAAGGATGTGGTATATAAGTGGACGAGGTCTAATAATAAAGAAATTAATAAATAATAATAACAGAGCAGCGACACCTGGTGGGGATAGACTGGTATCAGCTCGTGGGGATAACTGATCAATTATCACTTACACAGTTATCGACCGGGTTCTAAAATTATTAAATTAAAAATATTTACTAAACAATAGCACTTAGGAGTATAAAAAATAGACAAAAACCTATTCGCAGACCTACCGAAAGAATGTACAAAATTTCATTGAAATCGGTTAAGCCGTTTCGGAGGAGTATGGAAACAAACACTGTGACATGAGAAGTTTATATAGGTGTACATAGATACGTATACATACACACCCTAGACAAAATTATATACTTGCCACATGTCAACGATTATACACTGTTCACGAAAAAGTAACCACTATTTAAACTTTCTTTCAGCCATTTTGCAATCATCTGTAATATTGTTGAATTGAAAACTTCCCTGGAACAAAAAAAAAATCAGTGTTTCACCAATCTCAAAACTTAAACATATTTGGCTCGAATAATATACAGTTCGTGAATATTAAAAGTGTTGGGAAGTGCTCAGTTTAAAGAGAACAGACTCAGGGTGGCCACTCATTGCAACAAAGAAAATTCCCTGATAGAAAACCAAAAATTTCCCTGATTTTTGCAAGTATGAAAACAACATTTCGGCATATTATTCAACATATTTCCCAATAAATATTAATATTTTAAGTCCTTCTCGACACTACTATCAGTGAACTTGACAAAACAATCAGCAGAAATAACTACGAACTTGACAATGGAGTATAATCATACCTACATAACAGTAATTTTTTCAATGAAAATGTTATAATGCTTTCAAAACTCCATTATATTCCTTCCTATGACTTTTGCGGAAGCTCAAAATGAACGAGACAAGAAAATTCCCTGACATTTCTCAGATGAACTAAAAATTCCCTGACATTTCCCTGATGTTTCCAGGTGACAACAATTTCCCTGATAATTCCAGGTTTTCCAGGTGGGTGGCCACCCTGAGACTGTAAGTGAAGTCCTCGACTGCAGACGGAATGTCAATGTTAAGACACCATGCTTATTAAAAAACACTGTTCCGAAGCCCTAAAGCATAGCTAAAAACAGTATTTTCAGAACGCTGTAGTTCGAAATGTACTATATCCTGTCCACTATAAGGTTGCAGAGGAAATAAAAACTGCTAGCGAAATAAATCAATGTAATTGAACTGTATCTTGATTCCTCACATTGTAACTGTGCCGTTAACAGTTTCGTTGTATTTTTCTGTATTTTATATTAAATTTACGCTGTGAAAACATTTTATTGTCATTCACTTGAATGAATTAGCTGCAACCTTAGAAGGAAGTACGCGAAACTCATATAAGTTACAAACGTGCACTGAACTTTACTATAAGTCGTTCGAGATAAAGTGAGTACTCAAAAGAGCCCTGTTGCCAGCTAATTTAATATATCCGCACGTAACGGCTAACGACGAGAAATATCTAACCTCTCTGGACACGTCACTTGATGTTTGCGCGTATAAGATAAATTGTACAGTCAATAGGAAGGTAAACAGTTCGATAAAAAATTGTATAATTATATAAATTCCAATTATATCGATTTCGGTTCATTTTGTTTCTGTATTATTGTATTTAAATACGAAAATACACGGAACTATATTGCGTAATTTCGTTGCCAACCATACAAGTAGAAAGGAAACTATTGTGAATGAAAATTATATGCATGAACTGTTAGTGATATTTTTCAAAGGTTAAATGTTTAGTACTCACTTTATCCTGAACGACCTATACAGACTGTCCACCAATGAAATGATATGAACACGGCTCTTCAAGTACCATAGTAAAAATGGATCTGCGGGAAAGCTAGTTCAGCGCTTGATTCGTTGTGGCGATACGTCCGTTGATGCGCGCGTCAAGGTCGTTGTACTTCAATAAGGAACTATACTTCGTAACTTTGCTGCCAACCATACAAGTAGTGAGGCAACTATAGTTAAATGTTGAATTACACACAGTAACTAGTGATATATTTTTTGTGCTCACACGGAAAAAAAATATATTGTGCGGCAGGTATAAAACATTTTGTGGGTATTTACCGCGCCAAATTTATTTTGTGTTCACCACAAAAATATTGTAGCCACCACAAAAGTATTTTTTGTGGTTACTACAAAATTATTTTGCAGGGATGCCTTCGTACAAAATGTTTCTTTCGGTGCACTTTACCTCGAATGGCATGTACTGCAACAGTCGGGAATGCACAGATTGGCATAGAAGGAAACAAAACACGTTTCCAAAGCAGCTCATTACAGAGAACATCCCGCAGATGCTTCAATGTAAGCCTCCGGTCGTAAACTTGCTGCACAAATGACTACCCTGCGGTCTCTACACAAGTGGCATACGTGTATGCCGGCTTTCTAAAGCGTGCGGTGTGTACCGACGAGAGACTGGCGTGTTCTGGTTCAACTGTGGTCGTGAAAGAGACACAACAGCCACCCACTAAGCTGCGCTTCAACAAAGGACGAGCGACCGCGGGCATGTGCGCCAACGTAACAGGTTACTGCGGGTTATTTCATACAACCGTGGATGGTACTTACACAATCTTCCGCCACTCGGCACATGCAATCTGATACAGCCCGCCCACGGTAAACTGCACACTTTTTTTTTAGATTCCGTCACAGAATATTTAGGAATACAGAAGTGGAACAGCCAGTAGGGAAGCGAACTCAAGTCAAACACGCAAGCAAAATGGCTTCCCTGAACAGCAACATGGCGGATAGCTCACAGCCAATCAGCGTAACGCGACTGCTCTGCTAGCCGGCAGTCAGGCCAACTTCCAAAGAGTCCTATAAGTAAGATTTTCAAAAAATTTTAAATTTTACGTAAATCAAACGCGGCATTTCAAGTGCGTGTGTATGATTAGCTGCTATTAAAAATAATTGTATCAATAATATTGGCCTACAAAGCCACTTACATTAAAACTGAACACACAAATATTTTAAACATACACTGTAAAAAAAGTTTTGGTGAATTTACTCTACATGTAATGGAAGCTAATTAATTCTACAAGTGAGGGAAAATTACTCAACGAGTGTCAAGGAAAGTTACTCAACTGGTAATGTAATTTTTCATTACATATTGGCGCAAGTCCTCTAGGACAATTTGACATAACGCGCGAGCGAAACTTCCGAGTGGTTTGTGTGGCGAATACACTACCTTGCGGTAATTTCCACACATATTCGGAAATCAGATTTTCCTCTCAAGGTTGGCGAATATTACCATACATATGATGAGTAATATTACTCACTTTTTTTACAGTGTACTACAAAATTATTTGCCAGCATTGCTTACATCCTAAAACACAGAAAACTAATAAGGAAATAAACTACTGAATGTTATGGTACTTTGTTGTATCAGAATAAAATACAAATACAACTCTAAATATTTATTGAAACATTTACACAAACCTATGTACTTGGTTAGGTGTTGAAGATTAGTTTTTAATTTTATTTTTTCCATACAGAAGGCCATTTTAATATTACCTGATTGTTAATCAATTTCCGGTACCGCGCAGCCGCGTTTTCTGACGATTGTGTGAACACAACACACTGGGTAAACACAGCAGTGCCTATGAGGTTATATTTTCACGTCTTACATTTTATTTATATTCCTACGTTTTTGCGAACGCTAAATACGCAACTGTTGATACAGGAAGCACCTGGCCTCAAATCTACCGTCAAAATTATTAATTAAAAGTTTGTAAATGGCCTAAAATAATTGTTTACATACCGAACGTCGCCGGGCTACACATACGCGACGAGATAAAACTTTCTTATGATTTCGTTCTCTTCACGTTTTCCCGAGCTACGCTTTTTTTTTTTTAATTAGTACGCGCAAATAGTCAATATGAAAGGCAAATTAGCTTCACAGAATACAAAAAATTTCGTACCCCAACGCACGTCAACAGACGGGCTACAACCAACGCCATTTTGAAAACAACAGACTGTCGAAACGAAAAGATTTGACCTGACCGGCTCGATTCTGCAGTTCGAGTTATAATCGAGAGACAAATATGGTACAATGACTACAGATGTAGTACAATTATTCCCGAAAGTACGGTATCATCTGCTTACTTCTTTATTTACAACACAATAACTCAGTATAAAGTACGATACACGTACCATAAATACGATATTCAAGGTACCTACTCAAGGTAGCACTGCGTTGGAAATTGTGCGATTTCGCCGACACACAGAAAATCCCTTAAAATTTTTAGATACGTCCCTAAAACCGTAATATCTCGAGATTTCCGTACAAATTACGGACAATCCGTAAAAGTTGGCAGGTTTGAACTGGAAACATGCTGTATTAACAAACTCGGGCAGCCAATAAGCGGCGAAGTTCGCCCGTATCAAACGAGCCTCCGTGTCATTTTACATCTGTATTACTACATAGTCTCTGATTATGTGGTGCACAAATTAGCTACAAAACGTACAATTAAATATCAAGGGCATTCAAAGGCAGTAAAAAAAATTAGGCGTCACTCTTGCTCAACTGTATATTTTACTGTCTATTTGTGAACTGTATCACATATGAAGTTGCAGCTGCATGGGGGGGGGGAGGGTGGTAGTGCATACTTACACACAAGGTTACTGTGCACTTTTCTCCGTGCAGTCAGTAAAGTTTACCTCAAACAATGCTTGATTTCTGCTGCCTTCTGATACACACCCGGATATAGTTACTACGTCTCCATATCGTTTTTAAAACAAACTGAGTACTGAATCCTGATTGAGTACGATACCCGTCTTCACGCCAACTATGGATTCGACAGAAATTAATTTCAGTTTGCTGGACAAGTTTGCCTATGGTAATGTTATTACAATTTAAATTTATGTAGGGTGACATGAAATAAATACATACAATCATCTGTTTATTTTTCTTTCTGCTACACACGTTAAGTAAATGAAATGGATACAAGAAAAGTATTGTTATTCATGATCGTATGATAATGTTTGCTCAGTCACGGCTTGTCTGAACAATACTCGTTCTCTATTGATTTCTAATAAAACTAACACTTCTGTTGACCGCACATTCCTGATAATGCTCGACATTAAATTTTACAATACCAAACACGCTCCTGTCAACAGAAAATCTGAAAGCCGAAACAACTACCGAGTACCTACGTGTTTGCTTTCGATTCGCTTTCAATACGATCCGCGTTTCCATAACATTTTACGCCCGACTCAATCCGATACGATCCCAATTTCTGGTGTTAACGACCTTGAGGCTCAAATCGATTTGAATCCCGTTTCCATGAGCGTTTTCAAAAAGGTGTTTTGAAATATACATGGAAACGTATTAGGCCTAAGTATTAGGCATATCAAGGTCAGACCATTCGCCTCCCACCAAGGCGATCCGGGTTCGAAGCCCGGAGGAGTCAGTTCTCGGATTTCCTCTTTTGGAAATCGTGCGCGGGCGGTGTCGCTAGCCGGCAGGTTTTCTCGGGAATCTCCCGTTTCCCGCACCATTCTCATTCCGGCACTTCTCCATCGTTTCGCCCTGCGTATCCTCCTAATGCGATACTTACATTTTTTTGGGTACATCAGATTCAGTAGCGATTTTTGTAAAATAAATTGTTCGTGAGCCGGTCAACATCGCCCTTGGCGCCGTGCCTCACTCACACAAACACACAGCCACTATGGGGCGCCTTAAGGGTGTTCACATGCTAAAATGCTTAAGTTTATATTTATACGACATATTGTTAGTTCGTAGACATTACTTTCGACTACATATTCCACTTCTGAAAATTTTTATCTCCCATAGTCTTTCCGTAGCGGCATGTCTAAGCCAAAATTTGCATGTCACGGGATCACATAAGTTACATTACAAAAAACAACAGACTTATTCGAATGAAATAATTCACACTAAAATTAGATAGTGTGAGCCATATGGCAAAAGATTTATGAACATACGAAATTCGTTTGCATTAAAAATGTTTTTTGAAAATTATGAAAATTTTATTCAACTGCAATAATTTTAATACTAAAGGTTTTCGTTATGAATTTGAATTAAATATTTTAGCATATGACCCATGAGTTCTAATTTCAGTGCGGATTGTTTCATTCCAGTAAGTCGATTTTTGTTATTTGTATGTTCCCGTAACTTCCAAAGTTTAACTTGGATGTGCTTCTACGGGAAGACTATGGCAGCTGCAAAAGTTTCCCTGGTGGAAAATGTAGTCACAAGTAATGTCTACAAAAATATAACTTCCGCCGCACAAAGTTTAAAATATGCATTTTTGCCACGTGCGTGCAGCGTGTTCGGATTTACGTTTTTTCTCAGAGACCATTAAACGTGCGTCCACAATGCTTATCTAGGAAAAGGAAACATACTTCAGACTACTTGTGAATGTGACTTTTAAGACACCAAGCACATTAGAAAACCCTCAAACTTGGATAAAATCGGCTTTTTCACGCGGTCGTTTCTCAAGATATATGCAACGGATTTGTTCGCAATTGAGGTTTACAAGTACATTGGACTTTGCTACAGTGACGCGTTCAATATAATGATAGGGTCACCGCTTAAAGTCCCACAGTAATAATGTTACGGTGGGAACACTGCGCGCGCGTTTACGACTTTGGCCGTAGAGGCGATATCACAATACACGTGCCGGCCGACGTCGCTCGTAGCCCCTCATCGAGTTTCACACACACAAACATACCCTTCACCAGGCAGGTCGAGTACGCTCACATGTTTGCTTCTGTGCAGCTAGCTATTCTGTATCCTAAACGGACTATCTGCAAGTCACAGCGGGGAGGAGCTGCCACGCGGTGTCACCGACCTGTAATCTCTGAGCCAGGTTTCTATGTGTGTGTGTGGTGACGTAATCCACTCAGACACCTCATCCGACTATGAATTTCCTCGCTTGGCACCGTGAGGCGGTGCGGTGGGCCGGCCGCGAATAATGTCCCCAGACGCCTCGAAGGCATACCCAAGAGGATCTCTCAGCTGACAACCCCCTCCCACTCCTTGCTGCAAACATTCACCACATCCCACTGGCACTGCGCCAGGCCGTGTCTCAACGACGTCCGTCATTTCACACCTGTGCCAAACCAATACATCATGCCTATAGGCGGTTTCGGATAAAATGAGCACTATTGAACAACCTACTTACGTTTTTTACTTTCAGGTAATCTATACTATCCTGCCATGGGCGTCACGAAGGGGAGGCAAGGGGGGGCAGTGCACCCCCCTGGACCTTGGAGACCCCTACAAAAAAAAAAGGTCAGTAATTGTGTCAAGCACCGTGAAAAGATCTTAATTTTCGTCAAATGCTGCAAAAGATGGTCTGTGTCGTCAGACGCTGCAAAAAGTATAAGTTTTTGGTTATAATAGATCAGTTTTATGATAGCTAATCTTAAAATTTCTTAATCTTTGCCCCCCTACCCTCCCTTGAAATAATTCCTGGTGACGCCCATGTATCCTGCCACTTTTAAATATAAAACAGCAACCTAAGTAACTATAAATGTGTAGAGATTATAACACCCAAATGTTTATGTGTCACAATATAATATTCTCGATATGGCGGCCTTCAAAAAGGGTCACTTTACCACAAGGCCTCTACACTACGAATGCTACTGCAGGAAATATAAAACTACGAGCTGTTGCCCGCGACTTCTGTCGCGTTTTTAACCTACAATGCCGCTAGTCAGCGGGTTTTCTCCGGGATCTCCCGTCTCTCCCGTCCCTTCACTTCGGCGCTTCTCCACAGCGACATAATGCCACCCCTCACAACTGCGCCATAGACCTAGATGTAAAGCGCTGACCTAAATCTCTTAAATGCTATATTTTGCTCTGTGAATCTGGTTGGTACTTTCCCCGAATAAGCAAGCGATTACTTCCAGGGGGCCGCGCTCAAATTCTCAAATGAGAATGCAATGATTGGTTTGTGGACACACGCCATTGCTCATGTTTTGTCATTCAACATCATTTAGGTTAACAAAACATGAACAATGGCGGTTGTCCACAAATCAATACAATCTCACTGTAAACTCTCATTGCAACAAACATGTAAAAACCTCTACAAGGATTCTCCTTATATTTTAACGCGGTGGCAGCCAAGGATTTACTGAATGTCCGCCATGTTGGTGTAACCTCCAAAAGGCACAAGACTAAATAAAATAAAGCAAGAATAGGGACATTTAATGTTCAATATCGTGTTTCTATTTTGTAAATGATGTAGGCTTACAATGAGGAGTTTCTATATCTCCAAATACGATTTAACTTCAAATATGTTTAAATGGCCTTTGATTGTATTGTAAACGTCGTTGGCTAAATATTACAGTAAGAATTCAACTGTAAATTAATTTTGCACACGGCTTCTTGCAGTACACAGTTTCTGTTGTTACGTTGTCTATCCTGTGCGTGTGGTTTTTAATTACGAAGAAACCTAAGCCCCCCAACATAGCTAAAAAAAAGTGTATTTTAGATTGTAGCACTTCAAATTCAAAAATGTACTAACTGGATGTACTTATATGAAACTTGGATAATAACATGCGTTTAATAATGTTAAAGGCGGTCCGGAATAAAGTGAGAACTCTAAAAATCCCTGTCAAAGTTTTACTTTCAGCCAATTTGTATTTTTCCGCGCGTAAAGGCTAACGATGGGACATGTATAACCTCTCTGGACTCATAACTTGATGTTTGCGGGTGTAGGATAAATTGTGCAGTCAGTATGAATCCATGCAGTTTAATAACAAAAAAATTGAATTAACTATATCAAATAAAATAAGTGGATTTCAAGTGATTGTGTTTCTGTAAGTAAATACACGGAACTATATTGCACAATGTCGCTGCCATATAAAATCAGTTAAGTAACTAGAGTTTATGTTGAATTATATGCAGTGACAGCTAGTGATATTTTCCAAAGGTTAAATTTGCAGCTCTCAGTTTATCCCGAATGGCCTGTACAATAAAATTATATGTACGTCGTTTAAGGGTTTGTTCCCGAGTTTTTTTCAGACTGGTGCAAGTAACTCAAATATTTTTTAACCAAAAGTTTAGAAAAAATTCGAGTCAATGTGCAATCACACGATGCACAATACTGTGGACGCGTTTTTTTTTAAATAATGTACCATTCGCCAGCAAAAAAAATAATTACCTTCATCTTTTCTTATTTTCACGACGAAAAACGTAGTACTTTGGGTAATGAAATCTAAAAAAACCGTTCAATATAATTCTACAAAAAATTCAGCTACAAATTAAAGCATATAAGTGTCAAAAATGTGCAGCGAAATTTTGATATGAGTATTACGTAGCAATAAAAAATTATTTTTCAAAATCACTGCAAAACTCCGTAACAAGGCCTTAAAGTTCCACACTAAAAATGTACTGGCGAGAATTTTACACGCCAGCACAACAATTGCCTCGTTGGGGCGAAGCGGCATTTGAAGCGTGCTTCAATTTTCCCCTTATAGGTCCGTCTCTTCTAAGCCTCTAACGCGGGAAACAAATTTCTAACGAAAATAAAAAAGGACGGTACAAAAAAACAAAACTTTGTAACATTCTTCCTTCCACTAAAAAAATTAAGGAACTGTTTCCCTCCTTATTTTTTTTCCTCGCGCTAACTAGTATAAACGGTTTCATGATAGAAAATAGCTTAATTTTTGTAATATAACGTAGGCACTGTGTTTTCTCCCTTTATAATTTCAAGTTTAACGTTCCACTTCAAAGAAGAAAAAGTTAGGCGGCACCTTTGTTCAACTGTTTACGTACTGTGCTCGTGTACCATCCCTACTTCGGCGCGAGGTGAAGGAAAGAAACGAAAGCAAACATGGTTCGGTTCTCAGTAACACCTCCTTCAGACGCCATGACGGAAGAACAACAAATACGTAAAACAGTCCAGCAACAGGGTTGGACCGCTTGCCTACTATCATTGCGATCCGGGCTCGATTCCCGGCGAGGTCGAGCCGAGTTTTCGCATATGAAAAAAAACCTGGCAAACATCAACTTTGGTCCGTGGGTTTTCCCGAGGTACTCCCATATCGACAAAACGTACCGTCTCACGCGATATAATTACAAGGTGTCTGGTAAAATGAGAACAAGTCCTCTTTTTTTTTGCGACCGGTCGGATTTTCCGCGATGGTAAAAAAAGTCGACCTTATTAACTAGCAGTGAACATAAAATATTTAAGGTAGGGCATTACAAGCAGAATTGAAATTACTGACTTTGTTTTGTTAGGTTGTTTAGAAACACATATTAAATATGTGTACTTATTTATATGGTACTAACTGCCGCCTATACTAGTTCGTTGAGTACGAACATAGGCCCTACTAATTTAAAGTACAAATTTTGTTTGGCAAATTAAGTAACTGAAGTTCGTTCATTTTGAGTTCTGTAAATTTAATGGTGCAGTCCTCAATAATATTGAATTAATATTTAAAACTTAAATGGCAGTGTATCGACCTGTAGATTAGTTAATTTTGATGTCACAAAAATGCCACTGTCATCGTTTTCGGTAAATTGTCCTTTGATATTAAATCCCTTGTAACCTCATTCCTACATACGATAAATCCGGGACTCCTTTACCAGGAATCGAACTCAGGTCGCCATTGCGGGAGGCGATCATCCTAACCTCAACATTATGGCGTGGCGTTAGTATGTTACACTGTACACTCTAAATCTGAATTAGTAAAGATTCATTGATTCACGCTGATGGGCGGAGCAGTTTCTACAATTTGAATAAGTGAAAATAGTCACCGTTTAATTAGTGAATATTCACTGATTTACTTTGAGAGTGCCAAGATCTCATAAGTGAATCAGTGAACATTCACAATTTTGTTTTTCAGTTGTTTTCAAAGAACAGTTTTCACTTATCGAATCAGTAAAAAATTACTGTAATATCTGTGGACATTCACAGTGGTTTCTCATTAATTCTATTTGTTGAAACTGCTCCATCCATTGGCGTGAATCAGTGAATATCCACTCATTCAGATTTAGGGTGTAAGCTGTGCTTTCAGTTTCTGTACGAATTCATGGGTTGCCTATCAGAAGGGACCCGTGATTTTCTGCAGCAACTTGTTGCAATGTCTTAGAGCGGTATTCGTAGTCGAAGGCTTGTTTGGCAAATAAGTAGTATAGTCTATCTCATGAAAGAATTCCACATTTTGACAGTTCACTTCTGAGAAGTGTGTCTGTAAACAGGATTGTGTAGACCGTGCTTTTCCAGGAAGCCAGGTAGGTTTCAAGCTCCAAACAATGGAACAGCCAAGCACATTTCTCAGAGAAATGTCAAAATATGGAATTCTTTCATGAGACAGACTGTACTTCATGAAGTAATGCTTATTCTCTAAGCAATACTTATTTCAGCCATGAATTCATAAACGCCTACTTCACGAAGTAAAATCTAAACAAGCATTACTTATATAGGCCAAGTTGTAGTTTATGAAGTAACCAAATAAGTATCGCTACAATATCAGTACCAACATGACACAACTGAACTTGTATGTGAATTACAGCATTCATCTAGAATAATTGGATATTTTGTTACATTTGAATGTCAATTCCACTTGAAAGTATTTTTCTTTTACTTTAATACATGTTCAAAATTAAATAACAATACTAATACTAAGGTCAAAAACGTGTTAGGTAACATGTAAATACATTTTTTGTATCTATGCAGTTTGCTAACTGTGAAATAGAACAGTACTGTACATTCACGACTCGAATAGATGAAAAATACGTTATGCATGAACACATGCTGTGTACTTGTTGATTAGAATATTTTACTTTATTGTGTTTCAGTTGATATTCAGTGTACGAATGTAAATTATGATGATATTAACGTTCATATAATGTCACTTATTATTGCCGAACCTATTTTGCTTACCAACTGACAACATAACCTCATATCACAAAGCTGACTTCGAGCACGTGTATTTTTTGTGAACGAAGTGGTAAAGTGTGATCTTGTGATCAGCTTTCTGTCAAATTCAAAACTGGGAAGTTTCCACTATATTATTGATATGTACACGTTTGACCCTACGCTTGGCAGAAATTTTTTTAGGTTATACGTTAGCAAATGTCCATTCGTTTGCTGCAACGAAGTTAATATAATGCTGGATTTTACAAGCTGGTCCTAACATTGCGTCTGTTACAGTCTTAAAATGAAATGCTCTTATATTATACATCCTGAACATGCATCTCACGCTGCATTTGAAATACAGTTTATAAACGGCCTGCCAGGCGTGTTTTGTCTACCAACCGATGCCATAACCTATCACAGAACAGACTTTGAACATATTTGCGATTCCCGAGTATGATGAGATAAAGTGAACGATCTTGTGTACTAAAATTGAATGTTGTGATCACATAATTAGTTTTCTGTCAGCTTCCAACCTGTCATGTTACCACTTGACGAATAATTATTTAGGTTATAGGCGGCGCTAAATTTAGTTCACTTCAATTAAAATATTATTCTTGTTTTAATAAGTAGGTCATAACAAAAACTGATGTTATTGTGTATAAATTTACTGGGTGTAATGTTCGTAGACCTAAACAGGCCTAGGCCTATAATTATAGGTGGATGTTAAACATTTTCAATCTGCAATGTTTTCGTTATAATATGTAGGTAAAATGTAACGAAATGTTGAATTCATATTGAAACGGAATTTACATATAAAACATCATTCCTAGGGATATGAATACTATACAAAATTCTTTAAGGAACCAAAACACGAAGAAAGGGTTTGAATAAAGGTTAAGAAATGAGGCTGTTTTCATAACTGTGCCTGTTTAATTTTTATTTTTCTATTTTGTTCCATGCACGTATTATGCCTAACTTATTAAATCCCTCTTTTCGTTAAATATGTGGAATGAAATATCAATGTGAAGGAAGGAATCCCTTACATAGTCTATTATCTGAATACCATTCAAATGGATTCAAGCCGTTACGAATATAGCGCTTCTGAATTCGCACGTTCTCTTCTTCATTCTCCTCAATCTAGTCAACGAATAGTTCGAAATCATCCCACTCGCCCAGATCCATAACGGGACAAAGCATGACAAACTAGGTTATGTACTGTTGAAAATCACTACAGACATGACTTGAAATAAGTATACTTATAGGCGTGAATAAGCACTAGGCCTACTTATTTGACTATGAATTCTTGAGAAATAAGTATTGCTCATTGGGCGACTATGAATTCATATTAAGCACTGCATAGAGAAATGATACTTCATGAAGTACAAATCTGAATAAAAATATAAGTATTGCTTATTCGTCGCACTATGAATTAAAATTTGTGCATAAGCAAACATATAAGTAGTGCTCATTTCAAGTAGATTGCTTATTTGCTGACTATGAATACCGCCCTCAGTTCCACCTCTGCAGTTCTACTTATTTGTTATTGGTAGAGTGTCTATGTAAAACACTTTTTGCCTCTACCAAAGAGAATAAGGTTACTAAGAATAACACACGTCGGTGATTTGCAGCAAAACGTTAAAACACGTGAGGGTTAAATTCAGCCAATCACTGACCATGGAAACAGAGCCGCAGATGTGCACACGAGGCACTGAATCCAAACAGATGCAGAAATATTTTCACCAAAAACAGTGGTCCATCCCTACCTAACCGTAGTTTCGAGGCACGAGTGCGATATCATTCCTAACCGACGTGTAATAGAATCCTGTATATACGCAAACCTCGAAAATGTGTCTGGCCATTAGCTGCTACTCGCTGATCATTCGCGATGGTGAAATTTCACGAATTCAATGACCTGCATGTTAGAATCAAATATCCTATGCATAATCAAGTCCCGACCATTTGTCCACTAGCTGCTACTCAGTGGAACAGCAGACAATGAACGATAGACCGGACTTTGAGTCCATACGGAAAACCTTGGTGTTGTTTTTTTAAGCGGTGTATGTTATATTTAGTTGATTTCTGTAAATAGACTACATCCGCAATATTAAATGTTTTCTCTCTATGTTACTATTGGCTTGTGAACGCTGTACACTATTATAATGAGACACACGTATTAATTAAACTTGCAATGCATCGAACTATTCTGCACCATTACATTTTTTGTAGGCTTCTTTAAAAATTAACTTACTTCTTTAATAGTTACTGATATTATACAATTACTAGGCATGGGCTCAGGGGCGTCATTTCAGGTTTATCTTGGGGGGAGGGGGCAAGATATTTTTTTCGGCGACTGTGATCTCGTTGCGTCTTTTTTTATTAATTAAGCATGTAGGCATGTATGTCAGAAACTTTAGTAATAAAACTTCAGTTTTATGTGCTTAGTTAGAATTAATTAAATAACAAAATACAAAAAAAAAGTATTGTAGGCCTATACACTTAAAATTCTAAATCCAGGGGTGGGGGAAAATTGCCCCAACCCCCTCCTTCTCCTCTTAAATGACGCCCCTGCATGGGCTTAATTGGCAGTAGTTGTAATATCATAAAGACATTACTAGGGCTTATATCATTCAGTAAGGCTGTGTTTTCCCTGTTCGTGTTGCTATGGCCGTGCGCTAGACGCACTCTGCGGCTGTTACGTAACTGTTTTCGCTTTCACAGCCGGCGAACGAAAGCTAACAACTAACATGGCCGTCCCTCGCCACGGTCATTTGCCTCAGGCGTCCACTTGTACTCCACGGTAACTTCGTTATTTTCAAATTCATAATTTGACACGGCGTTCAGTTAGTATGTTCAAGAAAAAACACTTAGCCTAGCACTTGTGAAAAGACAGCGATGTTATTCTAGGCCACGAAATTTAAAAACTACTTGAAAATTACATTAAATAAATTGTCCCGTAAGCCTTAAACATATGGCCTTCATATCACCATATGAAACAATTCTAAGATAAATGCTATGGTCCCTTCTGTCTCTAACGAATAAATCACTAACAAACAATACAAAATTTTGCATACATGTCTTCTATGAACATAAAATAAAACGTTTGCCGCTAATTTATTCATCCGCATAAAACTGTTGTCACTAAAACATCACTAATAGTAAATAACTAGGCTCTATATTTTTAAAGATATACCAGTTGAACTATTGCTCGGTGAAATTTATTAAATAGGCCTATACCTGTACGATACATTAACTTGCAAGTTAAGTTACGAACAAAAATTATTTAAGTTACCACACTATGAAATAATTTTTTCTAACTAAACCCGATCGTAGAACCACGGCCTGCGATAAAAAAAATCTTAAATATTATAAGTCTTCTTGAATATGTACGTTAATATAATTAATTTGTAAAAGAAATAACGAAACTAAATCCTATTACACTTTTTACTCGCATTATTAAAAAATAACACTAAATATAACGTTTACGTTACAAGCTCACAAATAAAATATATGGCCGCTTACGTTTTAAGTTTCAGGTGTAACATAGTATCTCAGTACCGGTACAAATGAGAAAACGTCAAATGGGAACTAAATGACAAGTTACGACACGCTGCGTCCAAGTAGCTCAACAACAGTAGTAAACATATGTAAGTCACAGTTAAATGATGACTGAGTTAAACGGCAGAGCAGGGAACTCCATTCGAACGTATTTTACAAGACAGTGCATATTCTAACCGTACAACACACATTAAACGTATGCCAAGAGCAAGTACGTTTATATTAAATGTAGGAAACAGACATCACTAAGGGCTCCTTCATAGTTTTCCTTGTTCAGAACGCCCCGTCGACACTTTAAGACATGTTACAATTTGACTGGAAGTTGAAACTGACGTACACAAATAGCTTACCTTAAAAAACACAGGCAAGGTGTCTACGAAGAACGGCGTATTTCACGAAGTCATCAATAAACACGTACAGCAAACACACGATTGACGAGAAGATACAAAACACGGTTACACAATACTCTCGCGCGAGTGTTCACTAGCACTGAGAATAGGGACACCCCGCCACACCGCATCAAGCGAACGGACGACGTCTAACGCGATGCTCACAGCTCGGCAGCCGGTCGCCTACTGAAGGGAGGTGTCGGTCGCGCGCAGCAGCGCCCACGGGCGGGCCGGCATCCTGCTGTAGCGCGGCGCACCAACTGGCGCGCGGGGCCGGCTCACGCCAACCTGGGCGAGTCCATTCCCAGCGCTCCGTCTCGGAGGGGAGTAGGGCAGCTCGCTCGAGCCGGCTCTCACCTGTCAGCGTAGCCTACATCAACGTTATAAACGGAGGTTAATTCTACTACAAGGTCCCGATTAAATATCACCACCAGTGGCGAATCCAGCATTGCGGAAAAGGGGGGGGGGGACCTATTCCTTAAAAAGTGTGTATACAAACACCCTAAGCCAAAAGGAGGGGGTCATCCCCTGGGAAAATTACTATTATAGAGACGTAAAATGGTGTTTTTTAAGGCGTTTACACACAAAAAATGTAATTACATAAGTAAGAAAATTTTAAAATAAGTTACGTCTTAAATAGTGGATAGTGCTAATAAAAAAATTAAATTAGAAAAAATTAAAAAGGAAATTCAATCTGACCTTAAAAAAAGGGGAAGGGAGAAGCCCGGGCCGCCATGCCTCCCTCCCTCTAAATCCGCCATTGATCACCACCTTCTATTTGCACCGACGCAGCGCGACGCAAGTGCAGAACAAGTTAAATGGGTCTTCTATTGCATGTAAGTGCGTTTTAAATTCCAATGCTGCGCAAACAGACGCAACGCAGGTGCAAATTTTGCGTTGCATCCATAAAAGCGATATTTAATCGGTCCCCAGGTTAGCAAGTTCAGTTTTAAAAGTTTAGCACACGGAAAATTTCTGCCGTTCTTTCGTTGCGTCCATAAAAAACGATATTTAAGGGCTTGTTCCTTAGTTTTGCAGTGAATTCGAATAAAAAAAATATATTGCTACCTAATACTCACATAAAAATTTTGCTCCACAGATTTCACACTAATATGTCATAATTTGTAGCTGAATTTTTTTGTAGCAATTTACTGCACAGCTTTTTAGATTTCGTCACCCAAAGCACCACGTCTTTTTTGTTGTGAAAATAAGCCGAAATTAAGCAAAACATTTTTGCTGACGAATGGTGCATTATTTTTAAAAACGCTTCTACAGTATTGTTGGTCGTGTTACTGCACATTGTCTCAAATTTTATCAAAGCTTCTGGTTAAAAAAAATATTTGAGTTATTGGCATCAGTCTGAAAAAAAAACTAAGGAACAAGGCCTTAATCGGCCCACAGGAAAGAAGTCAGTCATCTGTGGTCTGTGTTAATTTAAAACAATCGCAGCATTCGCCTGGAAAGTTTTCTGTGAAAACTAGAAATCAAGATGGCGTGAGCCGGTGTTCGAACCCAGGTCCTCCAGAATGCGAGAGCAATATGTTAACGTTGCACCAACACGCTGGGTGGTACGTCATAAATAAAGAATTCTTGACATTGCCGCCTATCTGATAACTGCTACGTAGATATGATATAAGATAACGTAGTAATTCATGTGTACGGAAAATAAACGCTGGCACAAAATTACTGATAGTCATAAGTAACACAGTTATTGTTCGTTTCATGCAGTTAGTTTACAGATGAATGACAGACCAGCCCAGACATTTTTCTGTATTTTTCTTGATTGTCCGTACTTTCTACTTCACGGGAAAATTAATACTGGTCTGCACCGAAAAGTTCGTAATTTTGTAGAACCAAACGCCGATCTACTCTTGCACATTACATTAATAGTAATTACTCACAAATAAAATATTTTTCAGTTCCACAGTTTTCGCACAAATGCATGTCAAAGTAACGACTTGACCATTTCCCCTACTTACCCAAAGTAAAAACCATTCAAACGATATGAATGAAATCCTACTTTTTGCATAACTTTAAGTACTTGTATTTTTGAAAGTAATTTTTTCGTGATGGTATGGGCGCTTCCAGGACTTTGACTTGTGGCCTAATAAATAACAAATTCTGCAAACTTTAGGCTGGTGGATCTCGACAAAGCTCTAATACATGACAGTACACGTGCAGCATGTTCAGACACGTGTGAACACTCTTTGCTGAGCCTCTCAGCACGGTTGTGGTACGCATAGAAATTTATATTAAAAACTTTTTGTGAAGGGGATGGCACGTATTTGAACCCATGCATGATGCCTCATTTCTACTGCATTTTCTAAATTCATTATTTTAAGCCTAAGCGAGAGCAGATATTGAAAAACGGTTTATCAGTTTGGTTGATAATTAGAGGTGCCGTCAATTTCGCGGATTCATCTGGCAGCAGCCTAGACTTGTCAGTTTTGCCCCTGAAATATCACATATTTTGTTGTCAAAATAAGCCAAAATGAAGCAAAATATTTTTTTTTTTTTTGCTAGCAAAGGGTACATTATTTTAAAAAACGCTTTGGCAAAATTGTGTGCTGCATGACTGTACACAGTCTCAAATTTTTTCAAAGCATTTGGTTAAAAAATCTTTGAGTTATTTGCAACTGACTGAAATAAATGAAAGACCTAGCCTTAACAGAAAACCAGATATAGCAAAGTTCATGTCTACCCCTGGCTGTTGGATCTAGATCCCCTCCCTCTCCCCCGAGCCAAGCTGCATAATAGTGGTTGAATTGGGTTGAGGGGAAGCGTGGTAGCTTCAGAGTGTAGATAGGAGAAAAGGGGTGGAAGTGAACAACGCGATCAAGGGAGAAATAAAAGAGCGGAAGAAAAGTGAGAGAGCAGATTTGATTTAATCCTTATTCACTTTTGGAAGGAGGCGAATATTAAAATACGTGAAAAGGGGCTTTTACGCAGCCGCTCAAAGAGAAAAGAATAGACGGTATTCTTCACCTTTGTAAACAGCTGGGTGACAGACGTCGATGAGAAATTATTATTACTATGATGATTATTATAAGCTTTAACACTTTTTCTTCAATCGGGATAGGCCTTCTATAAATCTAGACTACCGCCATTTTTACTGTTTGATTTCCATTGGGCTTTACGTATCATCGACGGAGTGACGTTTGTAAATTTATTTCACGTAAGAATAGTAACCAGGCATTGAGTCGGCCTTTGTTAATGTCAAAGAACCACATCCCGCTCTCGGCTGGAGGAATTTCGGGATTTGACGACGAATTCAGCGATCTACAAAACAAGGTAATTCAGTCGGGCACTGAAAGAATCTCCTAACTGACGCGACTTGGGGAAGCAGGGGGTCGGTTGTAAGTAGACTATGTCAGGGAAGGATGCGGAGGAAACCCTTTAGGCGCCAGTTTCGCTAATGTGAGGAGCTCGGCGAAACTCGAGCAGACTCTTTTACCTCAGAGCGTGGTCGACGGCCATGTGGCTACCCCCTGCAGCGTCGCTGTTGTGTAGTACTGACTAGCGATGTGTTGCGCCCTTGTTATGGCGAGGGCGACGCCAAGATCACACTGTCAGCACTGTATATGAAGCGGCCGTGGCACGTCAAATAAAATAAGTATACACGTATATAATTTTACTACAGATTTTAATGCATGCTTTGCTATTATACAGATCAACGCAAGTCACAACACAAGAGGACAACAGATGGCGTCACGGAGCGAACCTCCCACACATGTGCTCCCTTGAATGTCTGGGGCAGGAATGCCGACAAAGTGGCGGGACGCGCTCTAGTAGCGCAGCATTGCCCGCCAAAACTTGCATACAGAAACAGATATCAACTAAAATTATAATACACACAATACACTCTCATTAAGAAAAGTAAGTACAAAATAAATGACATCAGTAGAAAACTAAAAACTAAAACAGATGCTGCTGCAAGTGTTATGTTGGCACTACTGCAGAACACTCGCCTCATGATTATCACATTCGTAGGGTTTCCCGGGAAATACATTAATTAAAGCAGGCGTGGCCACTAATTAATATATTCCCTATCTGCAGCACCCAATGCCAGCGTGAGTGAAAGGTTACTTGCTACAGGTCTGCATGGTGTAACCCTTGGAGTAGCCTCGTCGGGTCGCGAATGCAGGACCTTCGCTCGGGAGGGCAGCAGAGCATAACGGTCTAG
Source organism: Medauroidea extradentata (assembly GCA_003012365.1). Classification (NCBI taxonomy): domain Eukaryota; kingdom Metazoa; phylum Arthropoda; class Insecta; order Phasmatodea; family Phasmatidae; genus Medauroidea; species Medauroidea extradentata. The sequence goes on along the minus strand of PNEQ01107194.1, from coordinate 334 downwards.
AATAGGAACGTGGACGGTGGTTCACGTCATAACCTTGGTTTGGGTCTACCCACAGAAGATGCTCGAAGTGATGACCCTCACTTGTAAGCACTTGTTAATTCGCTGATGAAAAGACAGTCGAACGGCAGCCAATATATCTGTATCTGAGAAGCATAAGGCGATAAGTCCAAAAATATTGGAAATAAGATACGCATATAAATTTTCTCATAATTTCACGGCATTCAGATACATGTGTCGGTAAGTCCTAATAAATCCTCAAACAGAAAAATGACAAAAAACAATTCAATGTATGATTGCAACAGAAGTGTTTAAACTCTTGTAGTGAAAAATTGAC
>PNEQ01107193.1:8367-25137 GCA_003012365.1 Medauroidea extradentata | reverse complement strand
GATTATACATTACATTTTCTTTGTCATTGAAATAAATTACATTTTTTACTACCAACACTATTTCGATTACATTATTGTGAGTTTCAGCTGTGGTATTGTGGAAGACTTGGTGCCTACATTCAAATAAAGTAATGATTATGTACAAGAACGCGTATATACATATATATATACATAAATAAGTAAAATAATCAATTACAATCTTTGTATCAGCAGTCACATGTTTGTATCAGCAGTAACATATTTGTATCAGCAGTCACATGTTTGTATCAGCAGAAGTATATTTTTATCAGCAGTCACATCTTTGTATCAGCAGTCATATATTTATATGAGCAGTCACATGTCTGTATCATCAGTTATATCTTTGTATCAGCAGTCACATGTTTGTATCAGCAGAAGTATCTTTTTATCAGCAGTCACATCTTTGAATTAGCAGTCATATATTTGTATCAGCAGTCACATGTTTGTATCAGCAGAAGTATCTTTTTATCAGCAGTCACATCTTTGTATTAGCAGTCATATCTTTGTATCAGCAGTTACGTCTTTGTATCAGCAGTCACATCTTGGTATCAGCAGTCACATATTTGTATCAGCAGTCACGTGTTTGTATCAGCAGAAATATCTTTGTATCAGCAATCACATCTTTGTATCAGCAGTCACATCTTTGTATCAGCAGTCACATCTTTATACCAGCAGTCACATCTTTGTATCAACAGTTATACCTTTGTATCAGCAGTCACATATTTGTATCAGCAGTCACATATTTGTATCAGCAGTCATATTTTTGTATCAGCAGTCACGTCTTTATCAGCAGTAATATATGTACAGCAGCAATCATGTATTTAGATCGGACGCGTTTACTAATACGATGCTGAAGGGTCCATGTCGTTGAACACGAGCAATGCATACACAGAAACTCAAAGCTGTTTCAGGACAGTACGAAAGTGACATAAGAGTAAATGTGATTAAATCTGACATTGGCCGTAAATGTAACCGTAATTACAAAGGTGACTAGCCGTCATCGCTACCATTATTTCCAAACAACCTAGAAATGGTCTATATTCTTAAGAATAAGTACAACTAATCACACAGTTTAAGAGTGATAAATCCCTACCAAATTGGGCGTATGTTTATTTTTCTCATAAATATGGAACTGAGAAATTGTTTTAAAATTTAAAAATTGACAGACGCAGGTAAAAGTTTACTTCACATTTTGGGATCCGTACGACATTGTGTCATTTACTGCTGTGACCACTGTAGACGTTCGTGTAGGATAATTTTTTTTTTTATTGTCAGCAGTTTCCCACTTCGGAATTACGAAGACATCAATATGCAAATATTTTCAGATAACTTGTACAGGTTTATCAATACAGCGTCACAAAAAAAAAAAAAAAAAAAGCAGTTACATCCACAGGAACAGGAGTTTTCAAGATAAAACGGATAAATCAACGATGATAAGAAACATTCCCCCTTTAAGGTGTCCGCCTGTCCAACTCGCCGAGCGGAATGCAGAGCTTCAACCGTTGCAAGGTTATTCAGAAAGTGCTCAGCTTATGTACATTATGCCCGCTTAGGAATAACATTCAAAGAACGTTACACGTACGTATACTGATTTCAGGTTCAACACTAAAAATTAAAGCATATAAAGCGGCCGAAAATGGTGAAAAAGTTTTTTTTGTTCCATTTTAGGTATGAAAACCTTGGCACATAATCTATTATAAAGACCAGGCATGTACAATACACATTTAGCTTTAATATCACTTAATAAAATGATAGGGTCACTACTGGATGTCTCATAGAGAAGAGTTGTCGGCAAGAAGGCTGCACGGCAGTTCAGTGACTTGCGTCTACACTGTAAAAAACTTACTAAAATGTTTAGGAAGTTATTTATTATCCCAGACGCAGCATGGGACAGTTACCATACTTCCGTCTTGTAAATATGCAAACTTTTACAGTGGTTACAATACAAGTCTGGTAATTTTAATATGCATTTGACGGTTTTATAATTTTTTTAGGAGTGCTACCATGGGTGTCTGGGAAACTATTCTACCATACCTACTTTCTTAGCGCTCCTATACGCACGTCTGGCAAATTTACAAACTATTATTTAGAGTGTAGAGGTTAGGGTGAGGCGTGATGCCCGCGCTGTATCGTCCATATCGCTTCCGCACTTCTAGGCCTCGAACGCGAAAGAAGGCTAACCCAGACTGCAACCTTAAACCATAGTGTCCGCAAATAAAATTATATGTTCACCGCTTTCAAACAGTAGGTACATTTCAAATATGTCTAGCAGCAAGTTCATTAGTATGTAGGCCAAATTTTACTGTATTACGTACATATGAACCTTGCATTTTTGTCCATTGGCTGCAGATCCAGATAGGACAGTTTTTTTAAAAGTTTCAAAGCCTCCCGGGTTATGTCTAACAATCTGTGATCCACTTGCAACATCAAACAAATCAGTATGTACTTGGATTCTAGTTTGTCCTAAAACTAACCCGGTGAAACATTTCTGGCGCAAGACAAAATTGGTTGGCCGGTAAATAATAAGTTTGGCTTCTCATGCAAAAAAATACCGCAAAAATTGCAGAAATGTAATATTAAAACACATTTAGCTGATATAAATAACCTGACCAACCACTTAACCACTGGCAAAGCTCTTCACTCACTCACGCAATAACTAACGCGGCCGACATTTCACGTGGAGGACAGTGAAAGTGGTTAGGACCACACCGGAAACTGTGATTTTATCAGCCGGGATGCCGACTCTGGTTCGTGGCGTGACCTAGAATCTGCAGCGCCGAGTCTGTTACAAAGTGTAAAGGAATTGATCATAGGAAGTGACGGTGATTTACCGCTTGGAAAACTAGAAAAATCGCCGTTACTTCCTAAATGGATTAGGAAGTAATTAACCTAAACGCTGTATGGGATAGTTACCATACTTGTAAATATGAAAACTATTACAGTTGTTACAATACAAGTCTGGTAACTGTAGTTTACATTATAAAATATTTAGTTCTACTAACGTGGATGTCTGGGAACCAATTCTACCATACCTACTTTCTTAGCCCTCCTATAAGCACATGTGACCAATTTAATAACTTTTTTTTTAGAGTGTATGTTGAGTACCTACGCTCACATTCCGTACCAGAAAGTTTCATTTTCATTACTGGCTCTCGTCTGGACGGGAAACTATAACTCCACCTGACTGAGCCAATAAGATTCCTGATGACTAAAGTGAGGTTTTCAACGCTGATGATAGGCGATATACGAATAGTAGGGTCATAAACTATCTGCATAAGAATTTTGCCTCATTTTGTTTCAGTTTCTTGCGTGCACGTCTACAGATTTGCTTCTTGGTAATTGGCAGAGTGTCTTTGTTAAATGACGTCTCTCATTACACTGCACCAATTATAATACGGCTACTGCAACACCACACGTCTGAGGTTTGCAGATACAACCACAAGACACGCGAGAGTTAAAACACACAGTCACTAAGGATGTAGCAGAACTACATATGTGTATACAAGGCACTGACGCAAACTGGGGCAAATTTAATTTCGCGAAAAGTTCATGGCCTTAATAAGCAGGGAAAGGAAAAAAGTCGTGATGTCAGTGACCAGCATGGTAGAATTCAATGTCTTATGCTTAGGGACCCTGTTCTTCGTGAAAATAATTTTGCCCCAATTTGTTTTGGTGTCTTATACGTACACAACTGCAGTTCTGATCCGTGGTCAGTGATAAGATATTTTTAACTCCCACGGTTCTTGAGATTCCACCGGCAAATCACAGACATGTGGTGTTGCAGGAACGTTATTGTAATTGGCTCAGTCAAATTATAGCCATAAACACGCTGCCAATAACCATGAAATAGAACTGCAGGTGTGCATGTAAGGCACTGAAACAAAGTAAGGGAAAATTCTTTTCGCGAAAAACCAGGGTCGCTACCTATGCTTACTAAGGCCTGTCTATTCGTCCGCTGTCTGCTGTTCCAGTAAGTGGCAGCTAATTGGCAAACTGTCAAGGCTTGAGTGCATACAGGGTTTTGGATTTTAACATGCTTGTGATTGACAGAGAAGATGGTTTATCGCGGGAAAAGTTGACTGTTTGCTAGGCTTCAATGTAATGTATTCATTTCTGAGGATTTTATTCCGTTACTGCTGAGTCCCTATTTGACTGGTGCGCTACAACTGGACGTCTGTGATTCGTCTGTGAACAACTAGACTGTGCCACATGACCACCGGCCAATAATACATGACGCAGAACGCTACGCTGATTTGCAGAATACGCTAGCAGAAAACATTCTTGCGATTATCCACCATCTCTTGTGATTGAACTCGCGAAATATTCCTTTCTTTAGAAATAAGTAGAGGCATGGAAATTACGCGGGTTCAACGATCACCCATCTGGACTCTATAGAATTCAGCTACTTGTTTATAGGCTGTTGTTACTCCAGCGAGTCGCCAGTTGTACAAGTGGCAAGGTAGCGCGGGATTCTGTCAGTGTTCTCATGAGGATCTGCTATTGGTCCACTTTCATCAGGGAAGTTTCAACAAGAGTGATAAATAGAGATAGTGAGAATGTTTTCTGCCAGAGTATTCTGCAAATCAGCGTCGCGTCCTGCGTCATGTATTATTGGCCGGCGGTTATGTCGGCACAATCTAGTTGTTCACAGACGAATCACAGACGTCCAGTAGTAACGCACCAGAGTTATCATTGGTCCAGTCAAATAGGGACTCGCCAGTAACGAAATAAAAGCCTCAAAAATGAATATATTACATTGGAGCCTACCAAACAGTCAACATTTCCCGCGATAAATCATCTTCTCTAGAGATAAAATCACGAAAGTAATTAACATATACAGGAATTTGAAATTTAACATTATTTCATTTGAATTCGCGAACATTCCAGGATTCTACAATCGTTCCAGAATAAAGGAAAGGGGAAACGAGATGTCACCCCCTCCCCCAAAAAAATCGCCGGCATCGTCCGGAAAAATTGTCGCACGGGAAAATCTGGGTCAACCCCGCCGGGTATCGAACGCCTTTAATGGGAGGTGAGCACCCTAACCGCCCTTTTCCTCGTCAATATATAGAGGTCCTTATTGATTATATTTTTAGTAAGTTTTATTTTCTAAGTCCTAAAAGGGAGCAGATATCGCAAAATCGATACATAGAAATGTTGGAATTTGTTTGTACTACGCAGCCTAATTTTTTTTCAAAACATAAGTTTTTTTTAATTGTGGATAATTATTGACTTTAAGAACATTTAATTATGTCGATTACAAACTACAATCATAGAAACTTATGTTTAGAAGAAAATTAGGCTACATAGTAGGCCTACAAGAGATTTCCAACATTTCTATGTAACGGTTTTAAATATGCTCTCTTTCAGGATTTATAAAAGTTAAACTCGCAAGGATAGCATAAATATGGTCCGTGGTCTTAAGAACGATACACACGTTGCATCGGAAATGAATACTTTTCCAGCGATAAATCACGTCTCTAACCATAGTAAGGACGCTGATTTATTTCAGTAAAAGTTGACTGTTTGCTTGACTTCAAAGCGACGTGAGCTGGTATTCTTCCTTTATTGGTGCGTCCACATTTGACTAACCTTTTGATAACGCCATTGCGCCACTAACGCACGTTTGTATTTCGTCTGTAAACAGCTAAATAGCGTCATATAACCGTTATCCAACCATGAACGGAACAACTTTTATGAAAAGTACAGTTCGCTCATAGAAAAAAAAAATTGTCATTAACGCAGAAAAATTTTGGACAGAAATCAGCCACTGCAAAGGAACTCTATCGCAAAGGTATGTAGCTTGCGATAAATAAATATTACCTCACAGCAAAACAAATGTGTAAACTTATATTTCGAGTCATATTTTGTCTTAAAAAATTTTTCTTTGAAAATCGTATAAGTTGAACGACTGGAATACTCATTCATCGATAAAATCTGAACAACTCATAATTCAATGAAACTTTTTTTTTTCGAGTAGATATATTATTAATGGACGTCTATTTATACAGCTGTAGGTGGTAGCATGCTTTGTAACCAAGTAAAATATTAAAAACAGTTTTTAGAAAAATAAGGGCTTCAAACCACAAAATCCATACAAATTGAAAACTTAGATATTGTATAACTTTTTATATGATAATATACAGGTTTCTATAATAACGGAATTTAAGAAATACTGGCGTTTTGATTTTAAAATAATTTTTACATCCTTAAACCTCTGCACGCGAGTTTTTCAGATAATAAAATTATTTTCAAAACAAAACGCGAGAAATGTTGAAATTTGGTTATTGTAGAAACCTGGATATTATCGTATTAAAATGTTTATAAAAATAAGTTATTAATTTTTATAGACGTTGTGGTTTTAAGCCCTTATTAAAAAAAACATTTTTAATTTATTACTCGAAAACAGATTATACTACTGACTAGTGCTGTATAAAGGGGTGTCCACTAATAAAACATCCAGTGGCGTATCGTGGCCGTGCTCCAAGGCAGTGACTATACACAACTCTGAGTTGTCTGTGAGACTATTAGACTTGTATGAGCATAGGTACACTCTTCTTCCTTTAGATTACAAGATGCAAGGAACATATACTACAATAATACTCCTCGGTCTACCAACACATGTTTATTGGATATGACAGGTAGGCACATTGAGTCCATGTGATCAAAGTCTATAGTTCGAGATTATATTGTATGCCTTGGAACACGACCTCGACTCACCAATGAAAACATCTACTCGGCAAAAAAGGTACTGTGGAATTATGATGTGTAGTTAAGATTTTATTAACAATTGAGTATTCCAGTCATTCGCTCGACATCTTACGTTTCCATACTACTTAAGGCTACCGCCTAGGTGGACGTATTTTGCGCGTTCGAGTCCAAGAAGTGCGGAAGCGATAAAGACGACACAGTACGCACATCACATCTCACCCTAGCCTCTAGTTGCAAGTCAGTGATCTGGTGTGCAGTCTTCTCGCCAATAACTCGACTCAACAAGACATTAAATGGTGACCCTATCATTTTATAACGTAATATTCTAGATAAATGCGTATTATACTCGCCAACACCGCTTAGAAAGCCCTGAGTCAAGATTATCATACCTGAAAACACACATTTTTTACAATTTTCGGCTTCGAGCAGTTGTCATTCATATTAGTTCATTAGTAAACTTGTGTCGGCCGAAACACAAGACACCGCTCGGAGGTCTGGACAAGCGGTCACCTTAACAGAGAAGTTTTCAGCACAGTTTAGGAATGACATGAGGTGGGTATATAACTGCGCCGGAATGAAGGGTCAGGTGAAACGGAACGCGTCGGAGAAAACCAGTCGACAAACGGCATCATCCCGCACGATTTCCCGATTGAAAAAAAAAAACGCGTAGACGCCGTCGGGAATTGAACCCAGATTGCATTGTTGGTAGGCGAGTGCCCGATGGCCGCTGAGTAAAAATGCTTCCCTTCAAACCCACAGATTCAATGAATTTAGCACTGCACGGCGGACGCGACGAGAAGGACGTTACGCGACACTAAAGTTACTCGTTATTGCCGTCACTAGTTCGTCCGCCGCCCGGAAAATAATATAAAATATTAAATTTAGCCTAAATAGTTCCTTGCCTCGACATTTTAAACCTCTTGTACGGCAGCAGTTGGAATTTACATAATGCAAATGTTATTCTCTTACTTCGTAATACATTTTAAACACCCACTGGCAATCTCAAATAAGAAAATAAAGTCACAATTATACGTTTGCTTAAAATGTTTAGGATTTGCTTATACTAACAAATATACATTGTAAAATAAAATATTGCAGTTTACTAACAACTCCCTAGTTTCACCAACATTGCAGCACAGCAATAAATTTCGTCCATGAGCTTTGTCGCGTCTGCGACGAGATTAAAATATAAATACTTTTCTCATCGGAATTCACAACACGTCCGCGATTTTCTTCGCGCTAACGTTGTATAAGCCCTTGAGCTAACTGGCTCGTAAGATATTTAATGGGCCTTCCTACCTGCGCTTCAAATGCGTTTCAGTGAGCTACGGCAATTTTTTTTTACGAAACTATATAACGCACATTATATTAGCATGTCTACGAAAATTACACACTCTTCAAACTATGTGCTATAGCTTTAAAATTTTGGCACGTTTATTAGAAACCTCATTTTCGGGACACTCAAAAACGGCCCAAGATGGCTTCGGCAGACTTCCGTATCTGGAAAAATAACAATCGCATTCGAAAAACACAACTATTGAAGACTTTGAACTATGCTCACCATAAATAAAATGACGCGGTCACCGCTTAAAATCCCATAGGAAAAGTGGGTAATAGTGAAGCACTGCACGTCAGCTGATTGGCTTGCGTGGAGAGGCGATAATGTATTACTTACGTCGGTCAACTGCAACCTTACAGCTCCTGCCTCACACACACAAAAATGCAGTTCTAACTAGAGAGACCCCTTAAGACCATGGTCTTTAATTTATTTCAAACAATTGCAAATAGCTCGAATATTTTTAAACCAAACACTTTGAAAAAATTTGTGACTGTGTACAGTCATACGATACACAATTTGGCCAGAGGGTTTTTTTTAAAATAATTTACCGTTTGATAGAAAACAAATTTGCTTCATTTCGGCTTATTTTAACAACAAAATATGTGATTTTTCAGGGGAAAAAATCTAATAATCTGCTTGGTGTATTGCAAGAAAAAAAAATCAGATACAAACGATGATATGTAAGTGTTTAAACTGTAAGAATGAATTTTTGATATAGGGTATTAATTTGCGTTTAAAAAAATATGTATTTTCGAAACCATTGCAAAACTGAAGAGCTAGGCCTTAATTCGCGGTGCGTCTATGGCGTTATTGTGAATCATGCATTAGGGCGGGATGTCACATTTTCGCCTCCGAACGTCCAAATCTTCGTCACGGCAGCAAGACGGAGGTGCGGAAATCCGCGAAGGTAAGTCGGGAGGGGTGAATGCGGAGGCGAGGCGGCGACGTGACAGAAAACGCTGAGGCGATAAGAACACTCGCCGGTGTCGACGCAAGTCTCCCGAGAGTTTTTCGTGGAACTGGCCCGCGTATCGACAGCGTATATTTCACGAGCTACGTCACCACGGCAGCTGAGGATTAGCTCTGGTCTCCTGGAATATGATCATTTGAATGTCGCCTCCCCCTCCCCTTCTTCCTTGTCCGACAACAGATGACAAACCCCCGCACCCTTGTAGTTCCCTATCCTATCCAAGACGAAGCTCCGTAGCTCGGACGGAGATCAAAAACTATTATACAGGATGTTTGATAATTATAGGTACAAAAGAAAGGGGTGTGTCTAGGACTAAGAAACAAGCAAATAATGCTAGTAAACGTAGGTCTGGAAACCAATGGTTTTCCCAATACGACACATTAAGGGCTTGGGCCCGAGTTTCTTGGCTTTCGAGAGAATTATTATTTTAATTCCATGCGATAGTCAATATCGTGAAATTGCTTCGTAACTTTCCTTAATGAACCAATTAGCAACTATTTTGCAGTCTTCTGACTCGACGAAATTTGAGTATGCAGTTGAAATAAGTCATTCCAAAGTTACGAAGCGATTTTACGATATCAGCACCAATTTATGTTTTAAAAAATAATTGTCGTTAATTGCGAAGAAAGTCGGGCCCATGCCCTTAAATGTTACGACAGGAATGTTTTAATACTAGTGTTCCCGAGGACCAAAACATCAAAATGCTGCACATGTGGACGAAGACATTACAAGGGTTCGAAATGGGCGCCGTTCACGAGAGGGCAGGCTACAGCACGTCTTCGCATCGATGCCCGCACACGTTCAAAAACTCCAGGTGTGTTCCGAATGCCGTTGGCAACCGTCCACAATGCGTTCATGTAGTTCGTGGACACTGTCAACAGGGCTGGCATACACCAAAGTTTTTAAATATCCCCACACAAAAAACAGTGTTGCAACGTTGCCGTGTTCGCACGTGTCCATACATCGTAACGGGAAAACCGTCGTTTTCTGGGCCTATATTTGTTAGCATTATTTGTTTGTTTAAGAGTGCGTGGTAGACAAATAAACGCTGATAATATCAACTGATTTATACGCTTTTATCGAAGTCAATGTGGATAAAATAGTCAATGACAATCCTAGATAACGGTATTTGCCAAATGTATGAGTAAATATTTATACAGAATTACTAATTCGTTACGCGTGATCTCTTGCACCGCAGTTAAATGCACGAGGTTCGGGCGTCAGAGATTGTGCCTCAGAAGTTCGTAACACTGGAAACAATTTTGTTTAAAACGTTGGCTAAAACTATTGTCTAGGATTGCTATTGTTTAATTTTCGCAAATTGGCTTCAAGAAACCTACAGTTATAGATTAATGCTTTTAGAGTTGAATTATGTACCACGCCCTCTTAATATTGTCCTCGACACACCCATATCGTTTGTACCTAAAATAATCATACATCCTGTATTGGTGGTTCGGGATAAAGTCCGAACTTTTGGAACCCTAGTAATTTTTCCCCTATCAGATAATTGATAGTTTTCTGACACTTTTCAATACGAACAATGCAACCTAAGTAACTAGTGTATAGATTTAACTGTGCTCAAAAGTTAACGAAGTGTGTGGTTTCAATGGAATGGTGTCACGCAGAACGAGACCTTCGCACATTTGATAACGTACAACTTGAAGAATTGTCAATAAAACATTTCTGTTACTTTGATAGCCTAATTTAAATAAAATTTTATTTTCAATTACCCTACCTGTGATTAGCTACTGAAGTTTAAAAGTACAATATTTAGAAGTTCGTTTTTTTGTCTCTTATTTACGCTCGCGGCTTGGATGTCTTCTGCATAACACCATTAAATTAATAACGGTTTCAAATTGTTATTATAGATACGATGGTAATCAAAACTGTACACTTTAACGCGAACCATTTACAGTAAATATAGTAAAGGGTATTTGCATGTTCATAAGTTGTACTGAAGTGGTGTACGGGATGCGTAAGGTACTGTTAACTTGTTACATATTGAGGACACTAAGTAGCTACAGACTCAAATGAAAGAAGGGGAATGTGGTGTTCAGCAGTTGGCGGCATGTGAGGGCTGCATAGAACAGAGAAGTGTGATGGCGGCATGTATGTCTTGCGGAATATACTAGTGATAATGAGTAATCAATACGATATACCTAAATAAAGGACATAAAAGTATTGAATAACATTTTTTACCTGCAATTTGTTTGAACATAGCTAAATAAATCCTTATTTGAGAAAGAAAACTATTCTGTCGTCAGAACAAAATACTAAAAAAAAATGCACCTCACATGTTGACCCAACACGATACTGTATGGGCCGGTTTCACAATGTCTGGTTATGTTCCGATTATCATCTGATTAAATTTTTTGTGGTGGTTAGCAGGGTTTTGTGTTTCTCGAGTTATGGTTAAATTAAAACTGTTGTTTAACTAGTGGTAACAAACGGTTGATTTAAACACAAGAAGAAGTTCAGGTTACTGAGTAAATCGGAACATTTAAGAACTATGGCAGATTGTGTTTTTAAGCAACAAAACATAACCCTTGTGGTGAAAATATGGTTATGTGTGACAAAATCAGAAAAATTAATTGCATGTGAAATTATACTGACGAAGTATTCATTTCTTGAATTTGTATTGGATAACTGTTTCATTCGAAATGAATGTACCGTTGCCAATACAGACGTTTCACAACTAAAGTTATGGCAGACCTAATTTTTTAAATATGATGGTTGCTAACAAAAATCACTACTGATATCCCCAAGCAGAAAAATTTCCAGCCAATAGATGGCAATTTTTGTCAATATAATTTATCTGTACAAAAATATTAACTTACGTACTGTACTATTTCGAGAAACGTGTTTCATGTTGTGACATTGTTAATTAGCTTATTTACCTTAGGCTATAAAATGTATGTTGCTATTCTTTTCTGTTTTTGTTTTAAATGTTGAGAGGAAGAGGTTAGTATTCGTTAGATTACACAAATTTCCACGTATTTTCTGTAAATAGACGTCAAAAAAGCAATGAATTTTTGATGGCACGTAAAGAAAATTAAACATAGCACAACTTATATCTTAATTGTTTTTTATTCAACGATTCACACATGACAACAAAAAACAGTAACGTTCAACGCCTTATTATTTGAAACAAAGATTGTTATTACTGAAAAGAAATCTTCAATTAACATTTGGCTTCATACATGAGAGGTTATGTTCACCAAATATAAATAACACGAACATATAGAAAGTTCCTTACAATAAATTTACACATATATAATCGGAAATTGCAAAGCAAATCTTGGCAAAATCTTAACCGGTGAAACAAAATAGAAGTTTCACTGCTAGTCTGCTTACTTTCGTCCGTACTTATTACGAAATTTGACTTTCTCGTACAAATCTGTTGAAGTGAATTTCTGTGGCATTCCACATCACGCCTAGAAGAATTGCGTACGCACTTCGCTTTTCTTTTTTCGTGTCGATATTTTTACGTTTTCGCACTTCGCTTTTAAAATTTTGTCGGTACGCGGACACACGCGCGAAAGAGTGTTTGAACTTGGCTGCAACTGTCTCCCAATATTCATATTCCTGTTTCCACGATACAACACCCAGTCGCAACGTGAAACGTCACCACATGGTTGCCAAATTTACATTAACCAGCACTTAGCGAACCATAACATTTGTAAACGGGAGTAGTGTTTTCTGAAACGCTATTGTTTTAACCAGTAGTTAAAAGTTTCGTTTATATTTTTCATTTGGTTAGGTAACCAATACTTTAAACAGACATTGTGAAACCGGTCCTAATTAGTTGATTTGTCAGTATATTCACGCCTGACAATGAAGTATTTGGTTAACGCAAATGAAATAATTTGTTTAGGTGTACGCTATCGTAAGTTTTATTGCGCCAATCAAACTTTTATGGTTCTGCAAGCAGTAGCGTGCAATTTCGTCTCGAGAGTTTGTTTAACTCAAGTAAACTTTTTTCAGCGTGAACTCTTTTGAAGACAATCGTATCAAAATATAATATTTAAATAGAGCAGTAAATTGTGAAAATACCTGGTGTCACAGTATTTTCTAAAACATGTTAGCTTATTGCGCCTAATGGGCCGTATTCAGAAGCGATTGTTAATTCGGGGTAGTAAATTTTCTTGTATTTATATCGTCTTAATTAATATATGCCAGCAACTTTCCGTACTCAGAAAGTAAACTATAGGCAACTATTTTAGTCTGTATTTAACTACTCACAGTTCGAAAAACAATTTGTTTGTGTAATATTTTATTTAGATCAAAGACACTTCTACATCGTAGAGAGAGTAATATTTTTTCACAAAACGAAACCAAATTCCAAATTCTAAGAAAATATTATTTTATTGGGCACAAATTTATCATTAATATGATTATAAATTAAACAGAATTCGTAAAAAATTACTTTAATGCACTTCAATTTTTAATATGTCACAATATTTATTTATAACACTGCATTTCCAATGTCGTAACACAAATAGCGAATTTCTGCAAACCAGTATTTGTGAGGACAATTGTTGAAATTCAGGGTTTACAGTTAATTCTTTTTATACTATAATGCTGGAGGATATTCTTAAGTATGTAAAAGAATGTTGCTTTTTGCGTTTTAATCTCACTTTCCACGACACTATTTGACTACGCGAACTCTTTCATGAACCTACCTGAATATAGCTGAGATGAAAGAAATAACTAGGTAGGCCTAGGTCTTAAAAAGTACTCAATTCGCCACTGACAGTCATATGGTATAAAATATTGGACTTAAATTTGGGAGGATCCGTTTTCGGTCTTGTCCCAGACATTGGAATTTAAATTATTCGTGGTCTTCCGAAATTAATCCATGTGAAAAGCGAAAACTTGACGATTTCTAACTACACACCATGGCCACCCACATTCACCCTATAATGGAGGATGTTGCACGACCATCTTCAACTTCCAGCATTTTCTCCGCTGCAAGCATTTCTGAAGGTGCATCTACATTTCTGACACTTTAGCCTTTAAACATTGTTAGACAAAAATTACTTTAATATTTTATAACATTTGTTGGAAGGTAAGAAATAACACAATCGTTCTTAATTATCAGTGTAAAAGCGTTAGGTCTGATTGTTTGATTGACGTTTGGAGCATCATGAAATGTTAAAAACATCCGCACGCCTTCTGAAAACCTAGTAGCGGGAAAAATATTGATGATTGCAGACGGTCGTACACAATTTCCTTAGGTGAGAAGTACTTAAGGGGAAGTGTTAGACAATTTTATAGTTTTCCGGTTTGAGACATAGCGTTTATTCTAATTGTATTATTAATAAAACATTCTCATCGACAAAACATAGGATATATTCTTGGTAAACTACTTGATATAAATAATAATGGAATATTTCATTAATTTGTCATGCTGAATCACTGCTAGAGAATTATACGCTAACTTTCAAACAGTAGCCTGTGACATATAGTTTCAGTATGAATTTTTAAATTTATTTACGTTCATTGGTTTTTGCGGCTTATAACAACTAAATACGTGCAAATTTTGCCTTTTAAGTTCCATTATGGGAAAACTGGTTGAGCTAAAAATTTTTTGTAAGAGGAAAATGAACTCCCAAGCAAAGTCTACAAAACTAACACTATTTCATATAAATATTAAATTATGATTTTCCTCACTTGAGCACTCTTAAGAGTGCAATAAGAATTTTTCTAACAGCAGTTAGAGCTGTAACGACAGTAACTCCAAACTAAGATTTCCAGTGTCCAAGATTCTATCAATACGTATTCTATTCTGCAGTTAGATTAAAGTTTTATAAATTGACTCGAAAGAAAAGGTATGATACAAAATAAATAAATTCAAGATGGCGACCATCTCTCCCTCTTAAGTTTACAACTGCGAAGTGGTTGATTACTTCGCCATCCAGACGCGGACAAGGTTTTGTTCAAGGTGAAGCAGTATATCATGTGCCCCAAAGTCAATAGTAGGAAAAGGGAAGTGGTGAATACCCTAAATCTCTGATAGAAGTGGGTCCAGACCACGGTCGTAGAAGTACAGGTCTGGACACTCGCCTATCTACCAATGTATTTTGCTTGACCCCCTTGTTGTTTGGCTGTAGTTCGTCAAGTTACCGAGAGTGTTGTGCTTTTTGGCGCTGTAATCCGGGCGGTCGGACTCAAACTCCGCCCACTTTTTTTCCATCTTTAAATTTATAAAGTAAATAAAGATTGCTGGAGCCTTATCTTAAATTTCTGAGCAAAGGAAGTACCGTACTTTATAAATTGATACAAAATATGTTTTGATAAATTGCTTATCATAGTTGGAAGGAAGTGGGCGGAGTTTGAGTCCGACCGCCCTAACTGCAGCGCCAATAAAACACAATATTCTCGGTAACTTGGTGAACTGCAGCCAAACAACAAGGGGGTCAAAATCCAGGCGAGTGTCCAGACCTGTTCTTCTACGGCCGTGGTCCAGATATTAACAAAAAACCTAAGTGAAACAATTCTTGTCGAAGCACTTCGGCCCTGAGGGACACCACAGAGAGGATCTAAACTTTTACAGACACTTGCCACAACAATGTAGCGAAACGTATAGCTGAAAACGTATATGATGTGGAGAATGACTACCCTATAGATAGGAACTGGAAAAATTCGCGAATTCAATGACCTGTATGTTAGAATGCACTGTCCTATGCATTCTCAAGTCCTGACCATTTGTCCACGAGCTGCTACTCACTGGAACAACAAACAATGAAGGAATAGACGGGGCTTGAGTATGCATAGGACACGGCCGTAGAAGAACAGGTCTGGACACTCGCCTGGATATTTGACCCCCTTGTTGTTTGGCTGTAGTTCACCAAGTTACCGAGAATATTGTGTTTGATTGGCGCTGATGTTACGGCGGTCGGACTAAACTCCGCCCACTTCCTTTCCGCTAAGGTAAACAATTTATCAAAACGTATTTTTTTTTATCAATTTATGAAATACGTTCTTCTTCATAATTTTAAGAAAAGGCTCCAGCAATCTTTATTTGCTTTATGAATTTAACAATTGAAAAAAGTGGGCGGAGTTTGAGTCCGGCCGCCCGGAAAACAGCGCCAAAAAGCACAACACTCTCGGTAACTTGACGAACTACAGCCAAACAACAAGGGGGTCAAGCAAAATACATTGTTAGATAGGCGAGTGTCCAGACCTGTTCTTCTACGACCGTGGCATAGGACAATGGGTTCTAGCGTGCATATAGTTGGGATCTACTACCTCTAGCTTGAATGACTGTGGACTCATTTTGAATGGTTATTTAACATTCGAAGATTTTTTTGTGTTTTAGAGATTGTTTCAGAACTAAAAATAACAAAAATCATTTAAACATAAAAATCAAGTACAAATATTATGAATTTTGTATAAAACTATTTAAGTCTAAGACACTGTGTCAAAACGCCTTCTTTCCGATTTATTTTCTATTATCATAAAATAATTATTTCACATAAATTATAAACCACGAACAAAGGATAAACACAAAACGTTTTACAACTTTTACGTGAAATATTTGTTGCTATTGAAATACACACGGACAGCTCACAACAGTTTTATGTGAATTTCTTCACACATAATATAAAATGTAGTTTGACGACTCTATAAATTTGATCGCGAGTTGTGCGTAAGTTTCTGCCAAAAAAAACATACTTACAAATTGGGGGGGGGGGGGGGGGGGGGAGGTGGAAGTTGCATAACTTTGTAC
>PNEQ01107182.1:0-44581 GCA_003012365.1 Medauroidea extradentata | reverse complement strand
CTTTTCACCAAGGACTACCAGCAATGTTACAGCTTGTTTTGCATGTGAAAGTGATAACTGTGCAGTTTACTTGTGCAAACCATTTTTGCCACTACCACTAACTCTGGACCAATTGAAATCAGGTGTTGAGACGCCCGAATGTGTTGTTTTGGATAAATGTGATGGACTACAACATAACATAACTGCAATAACATCTACAAATATGCAATGTGTTAAGGTTGGCTGTGCTTCTCATTTGTGTCCTGTGGATAGAGAAAAACTGTTGCAAGAAATTAATTTCACACCGGCAAATTTTTTTTCTGATGAGTTATTACAAAAGAGAGGAAAAAAAGTAAAAATATATGCCAGTGAAGGTAATTCTTCTGATTATCAGTCAAGATGGAAGAGGCAACATGTAATGACGAGTCTGCAAGTGAAAATGAAGCTGAAATTTCTGGAAGTTTATTCTGCTACATCAAGTGTCATTTCGCTCGTCTGTGCACGAGAATGTTGGACATTCTGATAAAATCAGTAACTTTTCCATGTAGAAGATGACATGCTACAGACACCTCAAGAATTGTAAATATTCATTGTATATATTTGAATAATTTTCAATAAATTATTATTTTTTTTTAATCTTAACATTGTGTTTGTGAGACATTATTTCATATGCCTGTCATAACTTTTTTCTCAAAGAGCATCAGATGCAACAGTCTTTGTACACTCAATCAATATTTTACATAGCACACTATCTGCAAAGTATTATGAAAAAAAATGTAATATTATTAAAATTGTAATAATCATGAATGAATAATGTGATTGTGGTGACATAGCTCTGTGTATAACACATTAAGGTCTTGGTGGTACTCGTATTTTTTTGTAGTAGCTCAGATGTCGAGTTCATAAAATGATTCCATTGCCCGCTTTGAGGTTTCGTTCGTGCATTTAGTCGAGGTTTTCTTAATCATATGAAAATTATTCAATTGCCCGCTTTGAGGTTTCGTTCGTGCATTTTTATTTGAATCATGTGAAAATGATTCAATTGCCTGCTTTGAGGTTTCATGCGTGCATTTATTTTGAATCATATGAAAATGATTCAATTGCCCGCTTTGAGGTTTCGTAGGATAGAAATAGTAAATACTACTTAATATATATAATCAATAAGACATAGGTATGTTAAAAATGTAAATGAAATTAAATGTGAACATTTATCTGCTACAAAAAGTTATTTTTATATATACACTATTTAACAGTGTCCTCTCGCCAGTGTACTCGTAGCTCAGTGGGTGGTCCGGCCACTTGTCTCAGTGGTTAGCGCTCCTGGCTGCTGAGACAAGGGTCCCGGGTTCGACTCCCGACCGGGGAGGTGACATTTACAACCACTTCCTCGGGTTCAGGACTGGGTGTTTGTGTTCGTCTTGTCTGTGTACCAGAAGACAACTTACAATTACAACGACAACTACACAATACAAAGTTACTGGGTAAATCTATTAATTAACTAACTTAAAAGGGGGGGGGGATGTTTGGTGCAGTGGCGAGGCGTTAGCCTTGCCATTGTACCAAGCATTTTTACTAAAAAAAAAAAGTGGGCTAGGGCACATGTCTGGAAACACAAAGGTTGCAAGTTCGAAACCAACACCCGGCGAACTAAAAATTTTTAACTCTCTAAAAATAAAATCATAAGGTCTATTCTCCCATATACAAACACAAGCAACTTCGACCTTACATCAATAGCGATACTAGAGCACTCTAGCAGATGGTGATGTAGACGTTGGAACAAACATGACGGATGTTGACTACAGCACCACCTAGCAGTCAATGATGGAAACAAACTGCGACACTAGCACCGCCTAGTAGCTAATGATGGAAACAAACATGACCTCCCCAGCAGACAAAGAGGGAAATTTCGAAGGAAAAAATTCCCTCAAACAAATAATTGTTGGAAACAAGATGGAGGACTCGACAAGATGGGCGATATGATGTGACATGACATATGGCATAAGACATAACATATGGCATAAGACATAACATAAGACATAACATAAGACATAACATATGGCATAAGACATAACGTAAGACATAACATAAGACATAACATATGGCATAAGACATAATGTAAGACATAACATAAGACATAACATATGGCATAAGACATAACATATGGCATAAGACATAACATATGGCATAAGACATAACATATGGCATAAGACATAACATATGGCATAAGACATAACATATGGCATAAGATGTAAGGCATAAGACATAACATAAGGCATAAGACATAACATAAGGCATAAGACATAACATAAGACATAATGTGACATGATATGACAGTGTGACATGATATGACATAATGTGACATGATATGACATAATGTGACATGATATTACATAATGTGACATGATATGACATAATGTGACATGACATGTGACAAAATGGCCGCTGTGCACAACAAAATGGCCGCCATGATGTAATACAAGATGGCGGACTGATTCAAGATGGCCGCCATGCACAACAAATTGGCAGCCGTGACATAATTCAAGATGGCGGACTGATCCTCTGATCATCAGCCAGGAGCCAGTGTTACAGGAGCCCCAATTCCCTACTACTACTGTGAATTATTTCACTTAAGTTACTTGATTGGTTTTGACTATTTTCATGGCAGTGTAACATAAACATTTTTACTTTGACGCGCCGTTATAAGATAACTGTGAAAGCTAAAATCGTTTCGTTAGGGGAAACTTTACTCATAAGTATGGTTTATAAAACACACACTAATTTTCATAAAAGTATAAAATTAGGACTTTTTCGCACTTGAACACTGCTCGACATGTTTTGTTTAGTATTTAAAAAAAAATATGTAATTTTAAATTTTTGTCTTATTTATCGAATTTTTAATACAAATATATCTTGTAATGGACTTTTAAACATGTCAAGCAGTAGTCTGTGGCATGTAGTTTCAGTGTGAATTTTCTAATTCAATTATGTTCTTTAGTTTTTGTGAATTATAAGAACTAAGCACGTGCATATTTTGACTTTGTAAGTGCCATTATGGGAAAACTGGTTGAGATATTTTTTTTCTAAGAGGAAAATGTACTCCCAAGTAACCTCCACGAAACTAACACTATTTCATACAAATATAAAATTATGATTTTTCCCCACTTGAATGCCCTTAAACACTTGTAGTATCTTCGAGTGACTTGGGCACAAACTGATCACCGACAGCTGGTGTCTGTCAAGTATATACGTATATATGTTAATTCAAGTGGGCCAGATATTTAAATTACGAATTTTACTGCTCTCTATAGTTAAACAGAGACCCAGAAATTAAAGAAGTTAGAATTAGAACTTATACATTGTGTTTGAGCTGCATTCTCGTCAAAACATCACGGGCCACAGACTCCCGGTGGGATTACTCCAGTTTCTTGCTGTGGAAAAATTGGCCGAAAATTGCCGTTAGCTTGACGGATTTACTCGAGGCACACCCGTTTCTCCTGGCTTTGTATTCCACTGCCATCCCATACTCACATCGTAACTCCCTTAACGCAGGTAAAAATATTTGGTACTACAAGGTCATCTCCCAGGCGCATAGCACAAACTCATGTAATATCTTTGAGTGTTACTTATAAAGTGACTTTATAATACGAATGTGTGGGTTTATGGACATAGAACATTGCCTATGATTTGATAACAAAACCTGTATATCGATGATCACACAAGCCAATCATGAGTAATTGTGAGTGTCGATGAGCACATACATTCTTATAACACTTGCAGACCGACGAGCTGAGAGTTCACCGCATTCTACAGCAGTCGACTCTGTGGGACTATTTTCGCATTTAGCTGGGGTTGTACGGGTTGACAAGGGGGTAGAGGAGGCACACGCCACCCACATACCTCTCACCCACACCACCGCACTGCACTCACCAGCTGGACGAAAACCACTCCTCAAGAGGAAACATATCATGGAAACCATTCAGAGTGTCCACAGCGATTTGTACTAAAAGTTCCCTGATATCCCTAACCGAAATTTCACATTTACCTGACTTTTGTTTTTAGATGATTTGCTGACTATGCAATTTTCCGAACGTAAAAAAGCTTTGTAAGAATTGGAAGTAGGGCAACATTATAAATAATTGTAATTGGAATAAGGCGTATACACCCAGTTTCGTAGTGTGTATGACTACACTAAACTACCACCCTAAAACAAAACAGATTCTACAATATGTGTGATGGCAGCTGGTGCGTAACATTTCCATATCCACGTTCTCCTTCAAATTACGAGATCACTGGAGAATTCCCATGAACTTTCCAGGATTTCAAGAAAAAATCCTCGACTTTCCCTGACTAATTTCAAGATTCCTGACTTCATCTTCATATTCCCTGACTTTCCAGACAGTAGTCCTCCTGTCGTTGTTGTCATTCAGCTTATCAATTAGCGGTTATGTTGAATTATGGAACAAATTTTGTAGGTATCTTTAGAATGTTAAGCGTTTACATGGATGATATAAAACTTGGGCCTCCGACAGTGAAGGAGATATGATCTTACCTTCCTGAAGCTGACGGACTCCAGGGGTAGCAGGTTTAAGGGGCTTGTCTGATAAAAGAAGGGGGTTGAAGGGGAATGGTTTCGAAGACAGGGATTTACTCGCAATTCGTTCCGCACAGACGAACATGTCTGGAGGAGGTCATTGGCGATTTGTGCTGAGGAGGAGGAGGCCCTTTTTCGAAATGTTATTTGGGGCGGTCCGATGCGCCGCTGTTCGGCTGGACCGTCACATGACCTCCAGCTCCCGGGTCAAGGATGTTGACGCGTAGGGGTGGGGGGAGAGAATGCGATGGGAGGGAGTAGATGAAGGGAGGGACAGACCTCGCCCAAGGCATTACGGATTCCCTCCGCGTGTTCCGAGAGTCGCTGGGGAGATCCGAGCATCCGACGAGACGGCGAGAAAGGTCCTCTCCTCTCATCCCCCTCCCTTACCATCCCTTCCCTACCAGCAGGAGGGGTTGTGCCCGTGGAGAAACAGCACACCATGGCATGAAGGGGTGAGTGGAGGCTTGGTTATCTCCAGAATTCGCGATGAGGGAATAATGAATGTAGCTGATGTTATATCCACGGCACACCCCGCATCTCTTTTTCACTCCCGCATCCCACCCCTTCTCAAACCACTCTCCATACCTCGCCCTGAAAACTTGCGGACCTACCTCCTCACCCCTCCCTGGCATACCACAGAACGGGTGCCCGGCAGTGGAATGATACCACCCCGGCGACAACAAGATACAGGCGCAAATTACCTGGTGCAGTGTGGCCAACCTCGCCAGCTCGCAATTACTGCGCACGCGTGAATTTACCCGGCCATCTCCCGACCAGAGGTTGGCAGGGGGAGGGCAGGCAATTTGCCGTGGCCCCCAGAAATGATTTCGACCACTCCCTCCAAAAATTCATGAACTCCACCTGCGTAATTTGTGAAAAGGGAGAATGGGAAATAGTGTAGGGTCGGGGTAGTGGCGGAATGGGAGAGTTAGCTGGAATTTTTTGTGTGTTTTTGTTATTCCGGTTAGAATGTACACTGGGATCGCAGCACGCAGATTTGATATTCTACGTGTGTGTAGGATGGGCCTTGCAAGCGGCGGAAGCACATTTCGCTGGGATTTTTGAAGCCACTGAATATGCAGTCATAAATTAGCCCCCCTTTTTGACACTGAAAATTAAAAATAATTAACGACTGCATGGGAGTTTCTGAAAATTGCACATAGTGGCTTAATTACTCTTTCACGTTATTCGAATTTCCTGTATGATGTTCCGAGAACTGAGAGTGAATTAGCGTGTTCCCTATTTTTTGTTTTTAAACAAATGTGTGTTCACGGGTTCGTACAAACTGGAAAATAAAATCTGTGTAGTTCCATTCTGTTATATGATTTTGTCACTTACGCATCAACTATGCAGTGACAAAAGAATGTTTGATGAAGGAATATTGTTTGGCATTTAGAAAAAAAGTCAGGAAGGATTTCTAAAAAAAATTAGTAGACAAACAGCATACACTGACAAAATTAATTATTTTATTACTTAAAATTAATTAGAAGATCAGTAAAATCAATTAGTGAATAAGACACGATGTTTATACAATTTGGAACGTGTAGGATGCATCAGACCGACACACTAACAGGCGCTGTAACCAGCCCATAGCCTTTAAATGTAAAGAAATTATATATATAATTTTTATTTATATTTATATTTATTTATTTAGGTTACGATAATCGTAGAAAGTCAGTTGAAATTTCACTATGAATAGAAATGTATGTTTTATGTGACTCAATTTCAAAATTTTGTTTAAAGTAACTAATGTGAAATTTAGTTTTGCATACTGGCGAGAGGCACAGTATGACCCGAGGATTGTGGCATTGTGTCACGGCAGATTGACGCTTAACACAGCAGGGGAGGGAAAGTTAAGAAAACATGGGGTAAAAGCGAGCGAGCAGCCTTGAGCCGACGAGGGACGCGCGGCTTGGATGCTGAAAATTAGGGCACCGAGAGGCGTGGTTACGCCTATCCCCTTGCTGTGCAATTTAATATTAACTTTAAATTATTCATCAGAAATTTATAGAATTTTGTAAACAAGTTTAAATGGATATTAATATTAATGTATGTGAATTTTAAAAAGATGCAATAAATTGATACGGAGGAATGTCAGGGTTTGTTGTCGTCGTCACCCACGAGGGACGCGATTGTCTGAAAGTAAAAATGGGAGGCGTTCCTAAGAGAGTTCGCCACGTAGGCGCGAAGGCGAAAGTTAAGGGGAACTCCGGCGGCAACCTCCGCGAAGGGTGGACGCGTCGCGGTGAGCCACCGCGGACGTTTGTGAGAAGCCGCGGAGAAAAGAGACTTATGCTGCATCCACCACGAAGAGTGGACGCGTCTCGCGGGTAAATTCACGGAAATTCTCGAGAAGTCGCCATTAAAAGATTTAGCACGATAAACAAGATAGCATATCATCTCTCGTGGGACTGACAGAACAAGTCCAGGGTTCCGAAGTATCGAAGTACATAAACGAACGGTGTTTTGAATCTGTAGTAATATATCCCCACACAACCTTTAAAGAGAGAGGATAAAACAGCGCTTACGAAAATTCACTCGACGGAGTAGGGTAGGTTATCTCAGTTACATGACCATGTTTTGTCGTATACCAGGATTTGGTAACCGCCTGCAATGCTGTTAAATGTTTTATGATGGCGGGAATAAATAAATGCCTACTTATTTTCTACATGACAAATGGTTTGTTAAATGCTACGCCCGCAGTGTATTCTTCACACGTTATATTATTTGCATTTAAATATATGGAGGTATTAATATGCAGTATACGGCGTCTTGTGACGCAATTGAACTTTTTTTTTTTTGGCTGTCTTATGGCGCTGAGACTTTTTGAGGTTATTTACATTTGTGTTTATTCTTCTTGAAATAATTTAAACATCTCAGGCATTAATGCACATACGCTATGTAACTAGTAACATTGTTTAGCTACTTATTTGCTGGAAACAGGGGCTTTATTATGAACGTATCGCGTAACGCTAAGTTGACGAACAGAAGGTCGCCATGTTGTGTCACCTAAAAAAGGCGGCTTCATGTACGTCCTATGCATTTCCATTATCCTGGCCATCCTCTGAATATTTGTCCTGGTAGTTGATCAACAGACTATCAGCTGACATCTCAAACACGGGTAAATTTCACTCGTGTTAAAATTTGAAAACCTTAAGCTGGAAATTTTGAACGAACTATCCAACCCTCATGAATTCTCATAAGAGTCTACTGCAGATAGAATAGCATCTACTTCAACTTGTAAATATTTGAAAGATGCCTTAACGGAACTATGGCGACCCATCCCCCATAATATTACTATCATCAGGCGCGTAGCCAGGATTTGTGAAAGGGAGGGGTTTTGGCCTGGGAATATTGTGAAGGAACACCGACCACCTCTTTAAAGCGGGGGGTCCGGGGGCCTTCTTCCGGGAAAATTTTGATTTTAAGGTGCAAAATAGTGCTATTTTAACAGTTTTAGTAACTAAAAATAGAGTATATGTTTTTGATGAAATTATTAAAATGTTAAAATATAAAACGTAATTAATTTTTCACCCTTTTGAAATGGTGATTCGGGGGTACTCCCCGAGAAAATTCTGGATTTTGAGGTGCAAAATATTGCTTATTTTAGCAGTTTTTTTTCCTAAAATTGACTATGCTTATAGAAAATATGTTATTAATTTTTAAATATGTAATATTTCTAGTTCTCCGCCCCTTTAAAAGGACTCCTCTCCCGAGAAAACATGGATTTTGAGGTGCAAAATAGTGTTATCTTAGAAGTTTACGTAAGTACAGACAGAGTAAATACTACTAATAAAATATTATAAATTTTTAGTATGAAATGTTTTCAATTTTTCACCGCTTTGAAATGGGGGTTCGGGGGTTCTCCACTGAGAAATACTTGACTAGAAGTGTATCCATAGCTCCTTATTGAAACACCCCCCCCCCCCCAAAAAAATTCCTTACAACTGGATCCACCACTGATTCTGCGCACACCTCTCCCCACATCTACCCATCTCCTGCGCGAGTTTAGGTAACTTTATGATGGTTTAAGTTTGTTCAGTATTTTGACGTTAAAAAATTGCTGTTCGCTAAATATGAGGAGAGTTTTCTTAGGCTAGGGAACAACAATAGCAGTAAATGTGTCTCTGCAACTTCTCCTGTCTGCGGCGCCATGTCGGCGCATGCGCAGACTCTGGTTCGAGCCGGAAGTAACCGACTGTAGAGACGAGACGAGAGTAGCCGAAGTGGTTCCTCAGGTCTAGTATCTAGACTCAAGTTAAAGTTCTTTACACAACTAAAAACTTAAGCGCTAGGTTTTAGAATTTTTCTAATCACATCAAAGCGTTCATAATAGGACTGCTGCTGCTTACTTAAGCTCTGTAGTGGAAATCGTAAGTTTAACCAATCATAGTACAGGCCGGTATTACAACGACGGCATTCGTATTACACTTGTTATTCGCAATCTTGCTTCAACCTATGAAATACACACAATACTTGATATTTTTAAATACAATAAAATGTACTTTACCATGTTATTTAATATTTTGAATCATAACTACTATAAGATCTTTGTTTACATGCATTCGAATGGATTTTTCCTTTCTTATTTTACTAATTTTTTTTGAAGATATCATTCAGTATAAAGAATACATAAAAAATACAATGTTGAAAGTGTGTTACTATTGGCTGAACTTCAGTAGTAACATCGTTATTGTTTACGCTCAGTTTTGCTACTTTACTGCTTACTTCTTAAGGCCATGCCTGGTAGTTTTGCAGTGATTTCGAAAATAATTTTTGCAAAATGAACTAATATCTCTATCACAAAATCGCTACATTGTTTTGTCACTAATACATCAAAGTTTCTATCTGAATTTTTCCGTTGCAATGAAGACAATGGATTTTTAGATTCTTGCACCCAAATTATCACATATTTTAGCATGAAAATGAGCCAAAATGGCACAAAATATTTTTTTTTTACTGGCAAACGACTCATTTTTTTTAAAGCCTACATATAATTGTGCATAGTATTACTTCACACACTCTCAATTTTTCTCAACCCATTTGGTTGAAAACTTTTTGAGTTTTTTGCACCAACGTGAAAAAAACTACCGGGCATGGCCTTAAGTCTACTTCTTACTTCTTTATTTATGGTTTCCCAAAATCGCTCCAGGTGAATGCTGGGATGGTTCCTTGACAAAGATCATGGTCGACTCCTCTCCCAGCTCCTGTCATTGTACCAAGTTGTGTGTCACAGTCTGTAACGGTCTACTGTCAACGAAACGTAAAGCCCACTTAGCATCACTTACTGCTTCAATTGTTAATTGTGAAAAAACCTCTTAAGCGAGAACATGCATCATACTATATGACAGTTGCTGCAGTGTGTTTGTGCTGTCTTAAGAGAGCGCGGTACATAATTCAACGCTAAAAGCATTAATCTATAACTGTAGGTTTCTTGAAGCCAATTTGTAGAAATTAAACAATTGCAATCCTAGATAATAGTTTCAGCCACGGTCGTAGAATTACAGGTCTGGACACTCGCCTATCTAACAATGTATTTTGCTTGACCCCTTGTTGTTTGGCTGTAGTTCGTCAAGGTACCGAGAATGTCGTACTTTTTGGCGCTGTTTTCCGGGCGGTCGGATTCAAACTCCGTCCACTTTTTTCCATTGTTACATTTATATAGTAAATAAAGATTGCTGGAGCCTGTTCTTAAATTTGTGGACGAAGAAAGTATTTCATAAATTGATAAAAAATACGTTTTGATAAATTGTTTATCTTAGTAGAAAGGAAGTGGGCGGAGTTTAGTCCGACCGCCCTAACATCAGCACCAATAAAACACAATATTCTCGGTAACTTGGTGAACTACAGCCAAACAACAAGGGGGTCAAATATCCAGACGAGTGTCCAGACGTGTTCTTCTACGGCCGTGGTTTCAGCCAACGTTTTAAAAAATTGTTTCCAGTGTTGCGAACTTCTGAGGCACAATCTCTGACGCCGGAACCTCGTGCATTTAACTGCGACGCAAGAGAGCACGCGTAACGAGTTAGTAATTCTGTATAAATATTTACTTATAAAGTTGGCAAATACACTTATCTATGATTGTCATTGAGTATGTTATCCATATTGGCTTCGAAAAAGTGTACAAATCAACTGATGTTTTCAGCTTTTATTTATCTACCACTCTTAAGGTGGATTCACAATGCCCCGACGAGCACAGCGCAGCAGCCCCGACACAACAGAATCTGAGCAGTAACCAATAAAAAAACAAGCTTCAGTCCGACAACATTACTGCCCCGACAGCCCAACGAGAGTAGATTCTATTTCTAATTTTTGCTGTGTAGGGCCTTCTAGGGAAAGGAAATGCAACATTACAAAACGAAATTTACTTTCAACTAATAATAGTTGGTATATTTCACTTGCATAATTTTTTTTTATTTACAATGTCTCTTCGAAAACCAGTTAACATCACGGAACATACCTTGGCTTCAGGTAATTTTCGTGCCAGATACTCACTGCTTGTTTATAAACAAAGCAACTAGGTTGTTTGCGAATAAATAATAAATAGGAGTTTTTTTTAAAGTATTTTCGTTTCAGCGAAGAAGAACATTATGCATTATGTTTCTTTTGTCTTTTATTTCGCAAAATATTTTGTTTACAATTTCATTCGTGCTTTCATGAAACAGGTGACTGAAATAATACATTCAATATAATATGATGGCTTCAACTTTTTGGTACTGCCGACGGCCATACCACGACGAGCCTAATGTCGACATCTCGGAGTATTGTGAACGCTATCAGAATCGCCGTGGCTGTCTTGCTTCAAGAACTGTTGTGTCGGAGCTGTTGTGTCGACTTCGTCGGGGCATTGTGAATCCACCTTTGCTGATAGAATATTCCGTCATTTGTAAATAATAAGCATTATCCAACCGTGTTTTGCAGCATTATCAACTGTACCTAACCTCTGAATGAAACCTCTGAAATACAATTTAATATTAACTTTATTATCAGTTATCCTAAAGAGTTCAAATTTTGTATATAAGTTGGCGTGTATGTCAATGTTAACCTGTATTAATTTTGAAACGAGATATTAAACCTTTGTGGAGGAAAGGTCGTGTTTAGTTTTGTCAGTCGTCCACAGAGCCTGTGATTGGTTGGGAGTAAAAAGGGGGGAGCTTTTAGGGAAAGTGTCGCGAGCGCGTCGGTTAGGTTGTTTGGGGGACTCTTTCCGCGGACACCACGAGAGATAATCGTGTCCCTAGCAGCGGATATTCGCGAGAGTCCGCCTTTAAAATTGACTGTCCTTTTGGACGTCACCTAGGTTGCACGCTCATGGGACTGACAAACTAAGTACGGGGTTCCTAAGTATCCAGAAATAATAGAAATTCCGGCGTTATTATTCTGTACTTGTAGCACCTACCGGAACATTTATCAAAATTAATGTGTTTTTTTTTTTCTTCAAATAACCGTGGAAGATTATAAACAGTAAGTGGCAATATGCACAATGACCTTTTCGTGCACAATGTGGCATCACTGCACGAAGAGAGTCCCCTCTAGCACTCCACGTCCAGGTATTATTTTATATATAAGCCAAGTAAACGTAGAATAAAGTTTGAGATGCTCGGGATTTTAACCAGCACCCATAATATTCAGAAGAGAGCATTGGTAATATATTGATATACTTATCTTACTACCAACATTCTTATCTGCATATATGTGGAGGGCAACATGGGACTAAGTACGGTGCTATAGTATAGGCTGTCATAGGCATAGCCTGATATACATTAAATGTACATATTGAAGGGATAATTTGTGTAAGTATCGTTAAAGACTTGGTAGTTTGCGAGGCAATTCCTGGCACGAGATGTATTTAATTAAAGCCTACATTTACTAATCAACTAATTAAATTTAGTAACTCCGCTCTTATAAGAAGGGGGAGGTTACAAGGCGTATAGCTCTTCTGAAAACTATGAAAAATGGTTTTTGTGATTTATAGTGAACAGTGAATGATATCACATGTACATACCAGTATGAATGTGTGTATGATTGTAGGGTGAATAACTTCTGTGTATTGAAACTTTTTGTATTGTTTGGTCATTTTATTTTTAGTTATTGCAATTATTAGTGTATTATTACACGTTTTGTAATTTTAGAAACTTTCCCCTGCTTGTTGTAAAGCCTACTTTTTAAAATTATTCCAAAAGTTGTAAGTTTAGATACTGTGGTTAAATGGTAGACAAGGCAATTCTGCCATAACTTAGCCACACCTAAAAATAAGTAGTTTCAAATAAATAAATAAATAAATGAATTGCAAATGACCTTCAAGGTTATGTTTTCAATCAGGTAAGTTCAAATAAGTTATCTTTATGAAAAATACTGTACCGATTTTCCATATAAAATACTTAAAAAGTAGTAGTCGCTAGCTAAATGTTATACATCAAACTGTATGCAGGCTTGTATCGCGATACGAGGTACGTACAGTACATATAGTGTCAATCACTGCAAAAAATAAACTTTTTGAAGAGCAATGGAAGTTTTTAAATCCATACACAGGATTGGAAACTTCTAATGCTTCAGGTTGTTAGTGTATGAAATGTCCAGCAATGTTACTTTACGTGTCTGATAATGCCAGTAGAGTAGAGACACTAGTAAATAGCGGTAAACGTTGATTGTTTGCTAGGCTCCAACAAGCTATATACAACACTGAAGGTTTTGCACATATATTGGCTTTTTAAAGTTTATATGAAGCACTGTGTCCCTCTTCAACAGATCCGATTCTCCTGTGGCACAGACTAAACAGTAATAGAAATGTGAAATGACGTGGCGGCTCGTTTGATACGGGCAAACTTCGCCGCTTATTGGCTGCCCAAGGTTATTTGATACCAGCCCCGTGTATGTATGGCCTCTGCTTGTTACTGCAGGTTTCCTATTGGCCTGGCTGCCGGCTAGCAGGGCAGCTGCCTCACATTGATTGGCAGTAGGTGTTTCCACCATGTCGCTGGTCAGCGACGCCATTTTGCTGGCGAGTGTGACTGCACTGATTGGAAAGAATTGCTTGATTATACTAAATATATTTGTTTGGGTGATGTTTGCTAGAACTAAACAATATATTGTTGGCAAGACCAAGCATCGAGTCCTCCAAACAAATGTAATTATTTCCCTCGACCAAATTATTTATTTAAACGCACTTTGTTTCTGCCAACATATTTAGTTACTATAGGACGTCAAATAAATATTTTGTGTAAACAAACAACTCGTTACAATTTGTCAACAAAATAATATTGTTATTTATAAGTGATGTGCTTTGAACAAACACTTTTTTTTCGACCGACTAAATTATTTTGTTGGCGAAACTATATTTAGACTGGCGTGCGTGAGCGATAAAATGGCGAGTACTGTATGCCTCAACTTTCAAAATATGAGCTTGTGCGACAAGTAGGGCGTCTAAACTGTTAATCAGATTAAGTAATGGATCTTTATTTATCTATAACAATTTCAAAGTGGCTAATTCGATTGATCACAAAATGAAATGCTATAAAATTGAAAAACACCGCAGCTGCCCGTCTCTCGTTCTTTAGGCTGCAGTGGACGGCGATCATTTTTATAATATTATTTAACGTCGTTTAGCTTTTCGCAGACGGATGACAAACATGTTTGAAAATATAGCAGTAAAATTGTAATATAATATTAACTATTCCTAAACAAATAACAAAGTTATCGTTACCGAAGCATTCCCAGCTCACTTTGTAGCACTACTTAGATACGAGGGGTTTTGGGTTCGATTCCCAGGTCTAGCTGGGTGTAAAATTTGTGTTTGTCCGTTAGAGTCATTTCGATTGTTAGAGTCAACAAAACTGTCACAACTGGGGAATTATCTTATAATAAAGCTGTGAAGAGGGGATGTTTGGCTCGTTGCTGATGTTGCGACCTCGCCAAGGAGCCTAATATATTTAATATAAAAAAAAACTTTGTAAAGTTATGAATAGAAACAGACAAGTCAAGAGTTAACGGATCAAATCGCGTCCCATCCATACATTTTTTTTTTTTTGGATTGTTTTAGTTTACAGAAAGATTTTTTTTTTATTCTTAAAATATTGCATGTGCATTTATATGTTCAACGAAATATTTTTATGACCAGCTTATTATTTTGTACTATTAACAAAATACAGCCATTTGCCTCAAACAAATCGAGGGAACAAAATAATTTGGTAAGAGCAAACAAATATTTCGTTGCCCCTATAAAAACTTATGATTTGGTTGATTCAAATAAATTTTGTTTGCACCAACAACATTTTTTGTCTCAATGTGAGTTCACCGTCCTACCGTCTATTTCACTTCTGTATTCCTAAATATTCTGTGCCTAAGTGGTAAACAGGGGCCCGCCCAGGATTTTTGTTCGGAGTGTGTTACACAGGGCTGTAGCTAGGATTTGAGTTTGGAAAATGAAGGGGGATGTCCCCCAAACTGGGAATATCATTAAGTAACGCCGATTCTTCCTATTAAAGCGGGTCGGTTCGGAGGATCAAATTTCAAGATGCAAATACGTGCTGTTTAAGCAGTTTTCGTAAGGTAAAAAAAGTAAGTTTAGGACCTTTTGGCTACTCTTTGCCAAAGTATTGTTAGATGAAAACTGCATTATAAATTTTAATTCCATCAGTTACATCCACGCAACAAGTGTAAGCAAAACGGTTATATTACCTTACGGAAAAATTGCCATTATTCAGAATTTTTTTTACACATTTCCGGGGAGTTTATCAAGCCCCAAAAAAACCCCATGGGTACGCCACTGGTGGTAAAAGTGCAAACAACTTCTTACGGTGTAGCTTGTGAAGAGGGGTGTGGTGGGTGAAGACAGAGGAACGTCGGCAGGACGTTGGCGAGAGATGCTCCTGGTCCAGACACAGCATCCCAGGAGCCTTGCAGGGGCAACAGATAAAACGAGCGGCGAGAAGGCGGGGAATGGTTGGGGGAGGGGGAAGATAATAAAAATGGAAGCGCGAGTGAAAAGCGGCGGTCCGGCAAGTTTATTTCACGCGCTGCCTGCGTCGCTTCTCCGGGGACCCGGAACATAGCGGCTCCGGGCTGTTCCCGGAGTTCCCATCTCCCCTCCTACCTCTCCATCCTTGGTCTGCGGTACTGAGCCACTCGCGGCGTAGAACAGGTAAGTGTACAGAACCACGTGTCCGTTACTCCGCGGCAATAGCTGCTCATTCGACCATCTGATGCTGAAATTACAACAGCGCTGACGCACGCGACGAGTATAAAATAACCTGCCAGCCAATCAGTGTTCAGGTTTCTATGACGTCAGTGTGACAAAATTCGCGGACGGCGATTTCTGAACTGACATTATTTCTAATTTATTTGCGTGTAGTTATTTTACGAGAGATTTTTGCTTGTTGTTATAACTAATTGAATGGGAGAGATGAAGAAGGAAAATATTCCACTTTGGCCAACTTTCGGGAAAACAGGAAAAACTGTTTTGACACTAAACTGTAGGTTGAATTGGGAAACTTACATTTAGATATTTGTTTCTTATGATTTAAGGAAATGGAACATTGACTGAAATACACAATACATTTTATGTGCTGAAAGTTGTATGCAATCAAAGTAGATTGAATGTTTTCCTTTTTAATCTCATTGAGTCAAAGGCATTATGAAACCCATTGAAAAAATAATTTGCAGAAATTTTTTCATAATACAAGTGTTGTTAATTACTACAATAATATTTTTTATATAATAATACAGACACTGTACTAACCTCACATTCTACATCTCTCGTGTTGTACATTTACAACACTGTAGACTACATAAACAAAAGAAACACTACTGCAGAGACTCTCGCGGCGAACAGCATATCGTGCGATAACGCTGAGGTTAAGAAGGCAATAATTTCCTTTCACATAAAACTTATAAATTCAATGTCCTTTAGCGGTGTAAGGATTTATAGAAACCTTGATTTCTTTGTCTCAATCAATGAAGCTACTTATAAAGTACAACTTGGCTATATCAGTTCATTTTTCGGTAAAACATGGAATATTTTCCTTGTTCATCTCACCCATTCAATTCACTAACATTTTAAACAAACGTATAATTTTCACTTTGTTTTAACACGTGGGACTGCAAGTGGTTATTAAATAAATGTGTTACAAACGAAAAGAAAAATAACCGAATATTGTAAATATAATATACTGGCGTACAAGAGGTTGGCATGTGGTGGCAAGTAACCTTATACAGTTAACATTTTTTAAAGTGAGTATTATACTATAGTTTTCAGTCACGTCGTGCCCATAGCGTCACATCGTTCGCGCTATTATGAATGCTTGCTTCACTATCAGCGAGATAATAGTTGTCTCCATCAGCGAACCACATTGTGCACGGAACAAACCCTCGTGTGATATTGTTCTACCAACATTTTCATATCTATAATATCGCTCAGAACCCATGTAACGTGCGTCACATGCGTTTGTTCTTGAACATTCTGTCTCTCTCTCTCTCTCTTTCTCTCTCTCTCTCTCTATGTCTGTGTATCTGTACACGCACCTGCGAAGGTCGCTAACAAAAAAAAAAAAACTATACATATGGAAAAGGGGGACGAGGCACAGGGGCAGAATTTGATACCCCAGAAAAATATGTTTAAAAAAATTATATTTCAAAAATTAGCATCATTTAGAAATTTGAAATAAATATTATGTTTCAGGAAATTTTTAGAAAATAAAAAAATTCTACCGTAATTCATAACTTTTAATATTATTCACATACAGTTTGGAGAACAGAAAAGTTTAAAAACATTTATTAACATTTTTGGAAAAATTTAGTTTTTGAAAAGATATTCAAAAAACATTAATACATATATGTACGAAATACTTAATATAATTTGGTGTACCCGGACGGAACTGTCGCAATATTCAAAGAGACAATAAATTATGAATTGAGCGAAGTTCTGTGTAGTAGCTAGTTGTGAGAGAGACTGCACCAATGTGTGTGTTTGTTTCTTGGAACACAACTATATGTATTGTGTGCAGTTGTCCTGAGCCTTTGTCCTCACGGCTAGCCCTGTAATAACAGCGCGCCTCTTGTCATAGGACGACACGTATGTATAATTCCGTCTGGTGGCGAAGCCCACTTACTTTGGCTCGCACTAACAGTACACGCCACTCCTTTACTGCAAACCGCTCGTGGACAGTTGTCCTCATAAAGTATGCAACATTCCATTTTAGTAAAAATATATGACGAAAGAAGCTTGCTAAAAGTCAGTAAGGTTACCCTGATAGAGCAAAACTTCAAATTGAGGCGTTGAAGAAGTTATCCGAGTGTAGTTTACTTGCGTTCAAAAAGGGACGCGAGCTACGTTCCTGAACGCGTGCGTTCTATCCTAACCTGGCTAATCTCTGGTGATGGAGCATCCTGATGAAACGACGGTGAAAACCTCCCTTGCTCTATCAGGTCAGTTTTCGTAAACGCCTGAGATGTTAATAAAGATGTCTGCCAGAAAAAATTGTATTTATTATTTATACAGAATACTTTTGGACTTATGTATGGTATCTTTGACATCATCACTGTCCACATTTTACTTTGACCTTTCTCATGACAGAGGTAGCTAACATTCAGAAATAAAAAATTACAAATACTTAATGTTACGTTCCATATATTCAATTTCTTAATTACTAAGACACTCCACAAATATTTTTACTTACACATTTTAAGTTTCATTCTGTTCATGTTAAACCTTTAGAAGCGAACTAATTTGAAATTAACTATCTAGAGCAAATGTTTATAACAATTACTAAAAGTAAAGTTTTATAACATACGTGTTTCTTTTTTCCTTACGGTAATTTAGGTGCTAGCTTGTAGTGTAGTAATGGCTTCAACTGTACGTAATCGAATTTCAGTCGAAATGATTCTTTCGTGCAGATTATGAAAATAATATCATACAAAATCAGTTTGTCACAAAACCTAAAATAAATAAATGAAACGAAACGTAGTTCTATTGGCAGGTGAGTGCTGTAAGTTAAGTCGTTCAAGACATTAGCTAAACTTGTATTTTAATTCTTTCTCTCTTTGACTGTAATGTAAAACAAACCACTAGTTATGTAGCGACTGTTACGTAAGTATACGTGATCTTGTAAAATCCTCTTACATGCCTCATGAATGCAGTTGCAACTATCATATTTGCTGTCAGAATTTGTAGCTTCAAGCATACAACCACAATGGTTACTACGTCGGACATCTCGTGCAGGGTAACTATTTGTCTGTTTCCTACGAACCAAAGTCTGTAAGTGACGCTAAATAGTATCAATATATTTAGCGGGCACAAATAAAGAAACCTAAAAATGCTCTGAGTTCACACGGTGAATAGATGATTATTGCATGAATTTATGAATTAGTTAATTATTAGCAGACGATGTATTAAAGTGGCTGCCTGGATATAATACGTTTGTTTGTGTGTGTCACAAAATCTACGGAGTGTTAAGGGTACCACTGACAGGAATATGTATTGCTGTGTTACCTCTACACACAAATCACTCAACTGCTGTAAAGTGCTTCACTACTTTTTTTCCTGCTAGACTTTAAGTAGTGACCGTATCATTTTGCGAGGAGAATTTTTAAAGAACATCGCATGTTCCTATCATTGTGTTTTTCTACTCCGGTAGGTATGTTCCTATGTTAATAAGTCTGAAAAAAAAAACAGTTCGTAAGAATTCTGAGAGGTCTAAAAACCACGATACTGAAAAGTGTCCTGGTTTTTTAAACTTAAGACCACCGTAATTTTCACGTCTAAAACGCGTTGCAGTGCGTTCGTAAATACCATTTTTTACGAAACTATTACACATGTGTCCATTGTGTCAATGTACGAAAAGAAAATACACTTCAAATGATGGCAGAAAGGTAGTTTCAAAACATCTTGTCAATATGAAAATTAATTTTGGAGCCCCTCAAAACATGCAGTGGACTTTGCTTAAAACTTTTCACCAATTAGAAGATGGGGTGACCACTGGAAGTGTCAGTCAGGCGAGTGATATACGATACCACTGCAGGCCATTTCAGTGTCTTGTGGTAGAGGCGACACCGCACCATATGAGCCGGTCAACATCGCCCTTGGCGCCGTGTCTCACTCGCACTAACACACTGCCAGTAGGCGGACGCCAATTTGCGAAAATTAAACAATAACAATCGTAGACAATTGTTTTAGCCAACAGCTTAAACAAAATTGTTTCCAGTGTTACGAACGTTTGAGGCACGATCTCTTACGCCGGAACCTCGTGCATTTAACTGCGGCGTAATAGATCACGCGTAATTCTGGGTGAATATTTACTCGTAAAGTTGGTAAATGCCATTATCTAGGATTGCCATTGAATATTTTATCCATATTGCTTCGAAAAAAGTATAGCAATCAAATTGAAGTTTCCAGCATTTACTTATCTAGCACGCACTCGTCGAAACAAGGTACAAATACAGCAGTGTAGAGAGGTGACATACCACGGAAGAAGACAAACACTAGGGGCGTTGTGTCGCTGGCACAATGGCAGCAGTGAAGTGAAGCGATATTGGTCAGCACTTAACATCCAGGTCTTTAACGCTAGTGAGGGGTGACATGATGCGCGTATAGAGCAGCACCGGAATGAAGGGGCATGGGAACCGGGAAATCTCAGAGAAAACTCGCCGACCAGCAGCATCGTCCGGCACGAATCTCACGTGCGAAAACCCGGGCACAGGCCCTGCCGAGAATCGAACCCGTATCGCCTGGGCGGCAGGTGATTGCTGTAGACACTGTACCAACCGTAGCCTTATGACAGCAGTGACGAGGAGCACCTTGGGGTTGGTGTCGCGGCAGAAATGTCGGCGCTGAGGCTGGACAACACCAGAGGCTGCAGAAGGGACGAGCAATACTATGGATGATCTGTCGTGGATTGGAGGGACTGGAAACTTAATAGTGCGTGGTAGATAAATAAACGCTGAAAACATCAATTGAATTATCCGCTTTTTTCGAAGCCAATATGGACAAAATACTCAATGACAATCCTAGATAATGGTATTTGCCAACTTTACGAGTAAATATTTATCCATAATTACTAATTCGACACGCGTAATCTCTTGCGCCGCAGCATGTGCATGAAGTTCCGGCGGCAGAGATTGTTTGTAACACTGGAAACAATTTTGTTTAAAAGTTGGCTAAAACTATTGTCTAGGATTGCTATTGTTTAGCTTTCGCAAATTGGCTTCAAGAAACCTACAGTTATAGATTAATGCTTTTAGCGTTGAATTATGTACCACACGCTCTCTTAAGGGGACTGTCTACCTGGTGATTCAAGAGAAGTAGGAGTGCTTCGGAAATTGGTGCCAGCGACCAGAAGAGTGAATCTGGTAGTGCACTCGGGATGCTGCGCAGCAGACTCTGCCTCTCCACCATCAAAGACTAATTAGGTTGTCATTGGACTGTAATATTGGTATTGGATTGAATTTTAAATGTAAACTGTAATTTCTAGTTCCTGGTCAATATTTCTTTTGTATAACGGCCAGAGCCAACTAATGTTTATTTGGTGAATTTGTCATTCTATACAAAACTTGGTTGTTTAGAAATATGTGCGTCACTGTTATCTGACAATGGTTGAGGTTCTTGTATGTGAATTTTACTTAAATGAAAAATTGGTCTCAATTATTTTATGTTAATTAGTAGGACCTAATATCAAAAACCCCAGTAAACGACTCACATTAAACATTTGTGCAATATTATTTTATATTTTAACATTTGCTGCATGCTTTTACAAATCGCACAGAAAAATTTACCTTTAATACTTAACAATTTTTCTATATAATATATTGAATACGTTTTGTTGTTTTGATTTACATAATTGCACAGTGCTAAAGGCATATATTTGGTGCCATTTTCGTAACAAATGCGTTTCTAAACAGTTCAACCCGTGTGGCACATTTATCTTGATAGTCAGAGATCTCAAGTCCCAGAACGAGTAAGCTCATAATAAAAATAATAATCTCAGGGACTTACATGAGCCGGTACACACAGTGGAAGTGAAATCCACGAATCCACAATAAACCCTGAACAAGGTCAACGGCAATTTACGAAATCAAAATTTTTTTTTGCTTAAATATCGTGGCAGAATAACACATAATCATACATAAAGCATTGGGGCATTGTACTCAGTAGAATTCAGAAAACGTAGACATTAGAGGCACATTATTCTCCAATCATGACATAAGAACGACAAGACAAGTTAAGACAGTGCGAGCAGCGACCTAAGCGTCCACGCGGTGGAAACAGTGTTATCCTCGGAAACATCAGCCAGAATATTGCAACGTCCTCCACGTTTCCCACAAGCGAAATTTGGGACTCAAACCAGGACCGTTCGACCAGGTAGAAGGCAAGTAACTCGACCACTAAACTACACAAAGAAGTGTGAATCATTTATCATCCGCTACCCCAGTAGGATGCAAAATGTTTTCCGTTTTTTTTTTTCACGAATGATAGAGAAAAAACTGCTAAAAGAGCGGAATAGGTAAGCAGTTTTTATCCCCTTTGAGTTGAGTGGGATGAAGAAAGTCTCGACTTGCGTAAATAATTCTTGATCTTCGCGGACGACGGCTTTTGATATTGAAATGAAGACGCGGCATATAAGCAGCAGGTCTGCATGTTAGGGTGCACGATGACGTCCTCCGGGCAGTTCGTGTCTGGGGCGAGGTTCGCCAGCTGGTTCAACATGGGGTGTGGCCTGGCTGTGCCCGAGACTGATCTACTATTGGGCAGGCGTCGACCATTGTTGTCTGCGGCTCTCAAGGTAACGAGAGCATGAGTCGCGTTAAGGGGCCTGCCTAGACAGGCTGTGTTTGTGTGTGTGAGGCAGGTGCGGTAAGGTTGCCGTTGGCCGACATATGTAATGTATTATCGCCTCTCCGTGCAAGCTACTCAGCTGACATGCAGTGCTTTACTATTATCCTTTTTACTAAGGGACTTTGAGCGGTGACCACATTATTTAATTTGTGGGCAGCAAAGTCTAACGCTGGTTTCTGTAGTTGTGTTTTTCAAATTCCGTTGTAATATTTCCAGATACGGCAGTCTGGAAAACCCATATTTGTCCATTTTGAGGGGTCCGTGGATGACGTTTTAAGTAAACGTGTTGAATTATTGAAACTATAGAGACATAGTTTGAATGTTGTGTTCTTATCGTAGATATACAAATATATTGAGCGTTTAGTTGTTTCGGCAAAAAAAAATCGCAACTCAGTGCAACGCATTCAAGCGCAGGTAGAGAGGCCCCTTAGGGTGCGTTCACAAATAAAAACGTAATCACCGGGCATATTACATAACAGTTCGAGTAGTGCATAGCCAGGAACGTCGTGCAAAAGTAGTTCACAATTGAAGTCTTACTGTTATGTTCAGCCAATGACAATTTTTCGATGACTATAAAGCATTTGTTGCTATACGGAATATATCCGAAGCCAAGTGCTCATATTTGTGAAATTGTATTCGGAGATGATTATAAGATGTAAAAACAAAGCTCCAATAAACAGTGCATTGTAAATCGTTATTTACAATACAAAGACTTCCTAATGACACTAGATTTCTTAATTCTCGATTTGTTTCGTTCCCATGATTTTGTAGGTTAAACCATCATGGCTGACATTCAGTAACTCCTTTGCTCTGAATGGTTGATGTCCTATGCGTCCGCACAAGAAATAAAATATAACAATTTCTTACGTCAGCAAACTGTATGTGCACGACCAGTTTTGATCAGTTGCACCAAGAAGGTAATGAAAACATAGAGCTCAGTTCTGGTGCGTACGACATATGTTCTATTCTTATTGTTATGTTATCAATTCTGAACCCACCATAACATTTCCCAGTACTCAGATATACTCGGGAATATTCATCATCCTCGGTAAAAGAGCGTCAAAGCAGCGCGCACATATTCCATTTTACTGTACTTTCCTAACCTTGCAAAAAACGTTCTTAAATTCAGCGCACATGAATATTTTTGAAACTTTATTTGTAGAGTGGAAAATCTCAATGAGTTAATGCCCAAATTAGACGAAATTGGTTTTATTACTTTAAAAGTATTACATGTGACAGTCTATATAGGTTGCTGTATGATTTAAGGTCCAATCATTTAACCTACAATCATTTTTATGAGCTTCAGCAGTTCGTAACTTTCATGTGTCTACAGGCTGTTGCTGTGTTTATTTTGCCCGTAAATTCGGAAAGATAATTTTGACACATCTTACGGATGTTCCACTTTACAATTTGATTGAGTTATGCAGAAGGGAACTAACCCAAAAATAACTGGAGGTGAGATAATAAAGTTTAAATTCTACAGTGGTTGTATAGACCTTGTATAAATCGCTTTTTATGGCATCTAATTTTTTATCAAATATTATGACTTAATTCTTGTTCTTTTTCTAAGCTGTACTTCTTTGCTTCTTCTTCTAATTGGTTCGATTATTTCAAAATAAATAATTTTGTGAACTGGTTCTGTTCTGCATAACTCCGTCCAGTAGTCGCAGTGGCCCTGGTAAGGAAGACGGGAGAAGTCTGGCTCAGTAGCCGAGGTTGCACGAATATCCCCGAGTATCTCCGAGGAGTGGCGAAGTTAATAATGTTGGGTTGCAGGTGTTTATAGTCGCCTGCGACATTGTGGCCTGGCTACACTTCCTGTCTCTGGGCGCTAAACTGGCGTCTCCTGGCGTATCGGCGCAGGACCGCTGTATAGGCGTCTTCACAACTATGACGTCGGTCAAGTGTGTGGCTCAGGCGCTACATCTCCGGCTGGGCAAGGGCCACTTCCGTCGTCTCATTGCACGTTGGGAGGCCGCCTGCGTCCATGACGACCCCGCTGCCGCCAGGTAAAGCACACAGGAGTGGGATCACGCAGGCATATGAGTGTGAGTTAATTTCCTCCTGTTTAGTCCTTTCATCTAACTGTGGATTGTCTGCGTCTCAGAAACACGCAAGTAATTGTGTATATACAAAAAAATCACTTAAATTTGTCATACATTTCCTATTGCAAAAATCATAGTTCTAGTGTTGCAGGGCGAAGGGTCTTTGCTTGCCTTCGGGCCCAAAAACCTGACTCAAGTGTTATCTACAACGTGTTGTAGTTTGGTAAAACAGACCTCCGAACAAGCCTTGTAAGTAATGATGGTAGATAGGACAAGTTATTGGATATAGTTAAATATATAAGACGAGTCAGTACGGAGTATGATAATTATATTGAGTAATAGCGTATAAAAAAGTACCTCAATTTTCTATTTTTTCAATTTACTTAAACTGTGAATACTGTGGGAGTAAAACTACCATGAAAATAGATCACCAAGTTAAATTTATTTAATAAGTATTGGGATTAAGAATAAGACAACCACTTAAAGTTTCGTTGATTGATATCAAATACTTATTTATTCCATTAAAATATAATTATTGGATACAATCATTTAGTGCAATGGCCCATCGAGAGATTTCCTGACGCCCGAAATAAAATTATAAGTTCTGGGCCAGATCTCCACTACACTATTTATTCAATATAATAATGTTTTTATATATGT
This sequence comes from Medauroidea extradentata, assembly GCA_003012365.1. NCBI lineage: Eukaryota > Metazoa > Arthropoda > Insecta > Phasmatodea > Phasmatidae > Medauroidea > Medauroidea extradentata. The sequence goes on along the minus strand of PNEQ01107182.1, from coordinate 19,479 downwards.
TTTGAAATTTTTTGGCTTCATAAAAATTACGGGCGCTTACATTTTGTGAGAAACATGTATACGTGGTACATAAATTTGTGGCTTGTGACGATTTCGCTAAGGAACTATCAGGCTTTTAAACCGCAAAGTTTAAGACCACTGATTTCAAGCATACAAAGTCCAAAATGCCAATACACCTTTTAGAAAGCTAGCAGTTGTGGACGTACATAAAGACAAGATAGTTGTTACTATTCAACTCTAGTTTAAAGGGTTATTTTGGTTTTATAAAGTAAAACTACCCTAGTAGCAAATACAATATTTTTCAGTTGACCAACTGTTGGCAGAAGCGGCGAACGTTCGCTAGTATGAGGGTCTACTTTTGCTGGAAAGGTTGTTAATCAGGCCTTGTCAGTAAATATGTTTGTAGTTGTACTGAAGTAATTTTAATGTGGGCAACTTAGTTTAAAATGACTGACATATTCCAGTACACGGTCCACGGGCAGACTTAGCAAACTAACCCAGAAGCATCTGAGTATAATAAGAATGCTTGTGGTACACTTGTGGTTAACGTGTGGGCGATATCATTATGCATCATGTACGGTACATGTAGCCACGGGTGCATTCCGAATGTTTACTGCCTGTGGGCTGCTTATCACGATCACATTTGCACAGGTGTGCCAGTTGGTGTTTGCTATTTGGGTAGTTATTTTGTGCCTTATGTGCACCACACAACACAATGTTCCTTATAGAGATGATTGCACATTTACTCTAATTTTAATCTATTTCTGCTAACACCATTCCCCCCTTCATCTTTTTTTTTTACAGAATCCTGGATTCGTAAACGTCTTTTTAATATTGTTTTTTAATCAATTTATACTATGCACATTTAGGCAGTCCATTTTACATAACACTCCTGGTGTGTGAAAAATGTATTCTCTCAATCCCAACTTATCGTCAGCAGTAATATGAGACAGCAGGATATCTCGGTACATTGTTGCAGGACCTCAAAGGATCGCAACTGCTCTGCGCCTATTTAGCATATATTACCTTCACCTCGAGAAGATTCCTGAAGGATATAGTCTTCCGACAACCTTGAATGTGAAGAAGGCGACTGCCGATTTTGAAAGTTACACACTACAATGTATGAAAAAACGAAAAGTAGACCATAGATGAAAACGAAAATCTAAAATAGTCCAGTAACATACTGCATACACGCAAACCTTAAAATATTGCTAACATACTCTCATTGACGTTAGATGTTCATCAGGTAACGTTGTGTATGACTTAACATTACTTTGGAAAAATACATATTTCATCCCATCGTCGTCCACACAACAGGGAAAGTCAACAAGTTTGATAAAATGTCAGTGACAAACCCCCTGTGGTTTCTGGTCAGCAAGGGAACAAGCATGATGAGATGAGGCGATTTATAGAATTGCTTACGGCAAGGTAGTGAAAATTGTCCTCCAGTACTTTCTCCCGAAGATTAAATAAGTTGACTTACAGATCTTTGGATGCTGAATGTGACAGGGACCCCACCACTGCATTATACAAGTTCCAAATTTCATTTACCTCAAATTCAGTTAAGCGCAGTTGAATGTGAACCGATAAAAAGAAGCACGTATTCCAACCTTGGTTGGTGGATGTAGGTACCACATCACACGTCATCAGCTGCAAGTTCGTTAACAGCTGTTGGTTGACTGTAAGGGTGTTCACGTGGCGAAAGTTCATAATTTCATATTTGTACGACATAGTGTTCGTTTTATAGACGTTACTTGTAACAATTTTAAGCTCTCATAGTCTTCCCATAGCGGCATGTTTAAGTCAAAATTTAAGTTACGGGAACAAACTGCTTACTCAAATTAAATCATTTACTCTGAAATTAGGTGTAATACGCCATATTTAAGAACACACAACAAAGTCCATTTGTCTTTTTAAAAATGGCCATATATCAAGATATTTGTCATCATTTTCAGATTTTTTAAAAAAGTACACAGCATTTCTTTGCTTGTTTTTAAATCTTTCAACATATAGGTCATAACATTTAATTCCAGTGTAAATGATTTCATTGAAGAAAGTCACTTGGTTTTTATTATTTCTGTGTTCACGTGACATACAAATTTAGATTTTGAAATGCCGCTACGGGAAGACTATGAGATCTTAATAATAACAATAATAATAATAATAGTAATAAAACCTGGAAAATGTAACTAGAAATAACGTCTATAAAATGAACGCTATTGTCATGCAAATATAAAATTATGTATTTTTGTCACCTGAATGTTCTTAAAAGACCAAGGCTAATTCAACTCTACGAAACCATTTCTTAACAAGGTCTCTTACGAAGTTTACCAAACAAACATTCCTTCCATCAACTCTTTCCGTTCACTACATGGTCGCTGAAGCGAGTTAGCTCAAATGAAGATCAGCTTACTGGGACTTATATTAAGAGTACCCAAAACGTGACTTCGAGTTGCCCAGGCCCAATACTACCACTAGACTAACATATTTCATTGCCAGAAGACAAGCGCTCCCTTCATATGCCTACTGCACCCTTACTTGTAAAAGTAATGCGGTGCAATGTGTGGCTGTGCTTCTATCTTCGTCTTGCTTTTCCTTGCATGCCATTATAACAATGAAGATGTCTGCGTTCTTTATAAATAAAAAACATATCCTTTTCACAACAAGGATTGTTTATTACTCCTTACGCCTCTTGAACCTTTACTTGCGACTTTCCTCAAGAGTCATCGGAACCGTCGTGCGAAACAAACCATCTGCCAAACTATTCGAGTCACTGGTCAAATTTCGTTGCAAAGTTGCTCCCTCTTTTGATGTGTTTCTTTAGTGTCTAAGATGTTGGCTATAGTTAGTTGAAGACCCCGCATCCCCAGTTCTTGTACGGGACATTATTTTATGTTAGTTGTCTTCATACAGTCTGTGATTACATATTTAACTGTGTCGTAGACCTCACAAGCACCGCATATCAGTGAGGTAACCAGCTACATTTGGTGAAGTTTGGCTTCAAAGTTGCCCCATGAACAGTAGCTAATTGGGAATTTAAATGATTCACCTCGTCAGGTAACAGACTGGATATCCATATTACGTTGTCAGTTTGGTTTCATCTGGTTCGCCAGTCCTGATGGTATGGGACCAGATTTCTAGCTTTTCATGTGCTGTGATTTCGGTCGGTTTTTTTTTTTTTTCACTTATAAGGCTCATTTCTCCAGACTTATAGCAAAATTCCATGGTGATATGGTACTTGTAGAAGACTCGTCTACCGTCGGCAATATATTTTCTTTTCTTGAGAGACTCCATCAGGAATCGAAATTGGAATGATAAGTTGGGAGGCGAGTGATCCAATAACTCTTCATCACACCAGTCAGCCAATTTACCAAGACAGAAGGATTAAACTGTAAACATCTGTCCGTGTTTGTGTGCAGTGAAGAAAATCAGCAGAACTACTACCTCAATATATATATATATATCCAACAGGGTAACACAAGCAATCGAATTCATGTATTAGCATCAAAGATATTTGTTTTTTTCATTACATATCTGCTTGTTATAGAATTATTGTTTTCCTGACATTGTTGGCCTTCAGATACATCATCTTGGGCAGACATATCTAAGTGATTTTCAAGGGAAATATAATTAAACTAAATGGTACCAACGAACCAACTTGGCTGCTGTCTTAATTTTAAAATAACTCTAGTTCCCACATTATTTTACCGGTCGAGATAGCATTCTTATTCCGTACTGCAAAATAAACCAAGAGGACTTGGGTTCAAATCCCGGCTCTTGTTACCCTGCTTCAGTTTTCTATAGTTTTCCTGAAAACCCCTTACAGAAAAAGTGGGATGATTGTATTCCCCCCCCCCTAGTTTTATAGCTCAATGGACCCATGATTCTCTATCTAATCATCTCGCTGTCTATATGAGATTACGCCCGACCATCACAACGCACACTATAACTAGAGATAATGGTTTATCGAGCGAAAACTTGACTGTTTGCTGGGTTTCAATGTAGTAGCTTACCAGAAGATACTGTCCTTCGCTTGTGCGTGGAGCTGTTACCCTATTTGACTGGGCCAATAAGAATCCCTCTACTGTACTATTTGATGGCTATTATTGGTCTACAGACACTTGTATCATGTCAGACGTATATCACCAAATAATTCATGTAACAAGAAACTACAGTGTTTCCTAGTGTATGTTGGCACAAAATATTTTCGCGATATGCCATCGTCTCTGACTATAACATATTATTCCCCTCGGCGTGGCTGTTAATATCCAACATTCCTATGACGCACATGTTGAATGTACAGTGATGTTTGTTCTCCATTATGTCGGCGCAGGGAGCTGAGGCGTGTGAAGATGGTGACCATGTGCGTGACTCTGGCCACGGTCAGCCCCGCTGTCAGCTACTGCATGATGCCCTTGACTCCTGGCATACGCGACATCCTGGGCAGGAAGAACTCTGTACCTGGCTGGTTCTTCTTCGACAACGTCTCGTCTCCTGGCTTCGAGGTGTCGGTGGTCTTCCAAGCCATCGCAGCCGGCCTCACCGTCGCCAGGGTGGCAGCCTACGACTGCTTCTTCCTCTCTCTGGCAGGGCTGCATGTCGCCTGGCTGCAAGGTCTCTCCCGGGAGCTGAGGGACGTCTTCGTGGGTCCGGGTCCCGCCGTGGTGCGCCTCAAACCGTGGATACGCCGTCACCAGGATGCCACACAGTGAGTCACCTGTTGTCCTTATAGGTAGCTTTCTGTCTGCTGGAGCTGTTGGTCACGTGTGAGCATGGGCAAGATGCAGCGATCACATGCGTGAATTTACTCCACATGTGCTGTGTAGATGTTGACAATAGGCTTGTAACTTGGCTATACTTGACGTCGGAACACAGATCTAAAATACGGTACATTGATTCAATGTAGTATGTCAAACAAGCATGATAAAAAACTTTATAGTTTGAAATAAGTTGGCATCATAAATAAAAATAACTTTGCTGAAACGGAAACATTGGAAAGCAGTTAGCTTATCAGATGTTCCGTAGACACATTAAAAAAATTGATGAAATCTATGTCTGAAGACCGCAAGCATTTACTGGACTGAATATTACAACAGGAAACAAAACGTATAACGGGGAAATTTTTAGATTTAATGACTACAGTATTAGAAAGTCAGTCATTGTATGTGCCAGTAAAATATAACAGGGCCTAATTAAAACGGATATTGAATGAATTTTTACTTTTGATTTAATACGTTCTTGTCTAGTCTCTATGTGGTGTTACATTTAAGCTGGTTTTTCTATTGGATTATTTGTGTCTGTATTTTGACTTGGTTATTTTAATTTAAGGGAACTGCCTGAATCGGTTTCCGCGTTAGATGTTTAGAAGCGAAGAAGCAGTAAGAACCACTCTTGACGTGCGCGCCAGTGTATCGTCGTCCCAATGATAAATAGTTTTGTATCGACCTCAGCAGTAGATTTTATGATATAGTTGTGCGGATAGGCCGCTTTCAGGCATGTTGGGGGACTTGGGAATAGTAGTTCCAATGTGCGTGATTTTATAGAAATATTTTACAATCCTTCCCTTGAATGTGTCTTCATTACGTGAGTGTTTACGTTGTAAACACTTAAAATAATTTTGCAAACAAATGCTTATTTGTAACATACTGTTGCACAGTTCACCAGCGAGGTACGTTGCCACCTTAAGAGTGCGGTTCATCTGAGTTTTCAACGTATTATTTTATTTTATATTTCTACCAGACATTTATTTTCTCATTTTAGACATAAATTGTGACTAAATCCTCCTCTCAGGAAATTTGTATATCTCTCATAGTTTTTGCGTAATGCGTCGTAAACGCAAATGTGTGTCTGCCCTTTACGGTTTTATGTACGCCACTAAAACCAACTGACATACCATGCCGAAAAAATTCACAGTGTATAACAATGTTATAGGCTATGATTTGGTACATATAAAAAAACACACACACACACACACATATATATATATGTATATACGTAAATTGTTGAAATTTTCCGATCTTCATTTCATAATTTAACCTTTTTTTAAATAAATACAAAAATATTTTATATTTTGATTTTATGTGAATGTTAAATAATAGCCTACAACACTGTTACACACTGTTAATTTTTTCGGTTTGGCAAGCCAGTTGGTTTTAGTGGCGTACATAAAACCGTTAAGGTCAAAGATTGACGTTTACGACTCATTACGCAAAACTTTGAGAGATACACAAATTTCCTAAGAGGAAGATTTAATCACAATTTTTTGTCTAAAATAAGAAAAAAATATGTGGTACAAATATATAAAAAAGACGTTGAAAACTGACGTGTACAGCCCCCTTAAGGCCATTATTTTTCATTATTTTCAAACAATTGAAAAAACTTGAATATTTTTTAACTAAATTCTTTAAAAAATTTTGAACTGTGTACAGTCATACGATACACAATTTCGCCAGAGCGTTTTTTAGTAATGTACCGTTTGCTATCAAAAAATAGTTTTTCTTCATTTTGGCTTATTTTAACTACAAAATTTGTACTATTTCAGGGGGGAAAAAATCTAAAAATACGTTTGGTGTATTACAACAGCAAAATTCCAATACAAATAATGATATATAAGTGTTAAGACTGCCACAACGAATATTTGATATATGTGTTACTTTGCGTTTAAAAAAATCATTTTCAAAACTGTTGCAAAACTAAAGAGCGAGGCCTTAACTTCTGCAGGTTCTCATCCTTTCCAGTTGTACGACGGTAAAGTCGATAACTATTGCAGCGGCTTATTTACTGATTAACAGAAATAAGTAGTTACTTTGCTACTTTGTTCAGCCATCTCCAGCAGTTGCCTTCCCCTTCTCCCGCTGCAGCAGTGCATGCAAACGTGCAGTTTGACTGCAGTGATAACGTGCTATGTGCGTGGTGTTTAACACAAAGATCTTGTCTCCTCCACGTTTGACGGCTTCAACACATCAGTGCAAAACTCTAAGAGTTTGCGCCATCTAACGCCATTTTTGATATTTGTTCGATGCTGTTGTGATCGCCTTCATTAATTAGTGTCTTGTTTCAAATGGGTCTCCGTCCTCGCTTCTTTGTAGGCTTGTTGTTCATTTAGATCACAATGTGTTCAACAAGATTTATTCCTGACTAGTTCTTAGGTGAATTCAAGTGCTTCCTATAGAATAAAGAGCAAATGTTGTCTATTTAAATATAATATTTTTACTGGCGTGCTAAGTTATATCAGGGAATAGGGAAGGTGTCCGTTTTAAATGGTTACATATTCAAATAAAATATAACTAATTAATATATGGTAAACGATATGAAGTTTATGAAATTTTCGTCTGCAAAAAAGCACCTATTGCAAAGGCGGCTTTGTCCACAATTACGTCCACGGTAAACTTTTTTGGTCGAACAGAATGGCTTTTGACTTGAAGATTAATTTTATTTTTATTTTTGTTGTTATTTACGTCTCGTCTACTGGGAGGATATTAGAGACAGCTACAAATTGCACTGTACATCGACAAAAACTAGGAAAGGTGTCGGTCACGACCAATATATCACTAACTTGGAGCCATATTGTGAGACAATGGAAAACCGAAATCAATATGTTTGGATCCGGGAATCAAACACCGGTTCGAACCGAATGCGAGTTAAACGTGTACCGTTTCACCCCCTCACTCGGTTTTGTCTCAAGAATCTTGAAACATATTATATTACGCGCATACGAAAACGTAGCAGGTATAATATACACGATTGTATTGATTACATAATCATAATTACTCAATAGTTGGATTTTTTAAACGTTTTTTTTTTTATATTTTTTATACTGTAACTCTAAGAGTTGTAAGTTGGCAGTCTAGTAGAAAAGTGCGGTGAAATCAGCATAATTTGTAGGCTATATTTCAGTCACCGTAGGCAAAATTCGGATATTGCAGAATATCGTTTTGTACGCTACAATATAATTATATGGCAATACAACTCCGTACTAGTAATGTATATTGTACATACGTGAAAGAGTTAACGACCGGAAAGATGTTTTCTTTTACGTAGACACGCGGGAGCCTGTGTTTGATTACTTTTACACTCTCTTTCGTGTTTTTTGTCTTCTGGCGTCTTCCGAGCAGGGTAGACCTGAGTAGATCCCGCGAAGAGATCGAGTTAAATATTTAGAGAATTCGAACGGACGTGTGCTGGACTTGCACCAGGTTTTCGAATGATTTTAAGTCTCGGTTCCTGCAGTCGCCATTTTGAATTTTATTATTTTTCGCATTTTTGGAATTCTAAGAAGAAAAATGTTAAATATGTTACTATACCTCCAAGTCTATTTACGTTTCGCTACAGTACAGACCTTGTGATTTAGTTGTTAACTTATAATTACGCCGCAATCTGTGTGGCAAATTACGTTAACAGCTAAATCGCAAGGTCTGTAATGTAACGAAATGTAAATATAATTTGAGGTATAATAGAATATTTAACGTTTTTCTTCTCAGAATTCCAAAGAAGCGTAAATTAATAAATTTCAATATGGCGACTGAAACCGCGCCTTACGTAATTTCAACTCTGTCGAGTAGATCGAGTAAGGTTTTCATAAGCACCTACTGTCGGGTTGCCCGGGCAAGGGGTGTTGTTTTTTTTTTTATGGACTGCTTACACACTTGACAACTTACCTGCAGTGAGTGTGAAAGTAGAGGAGGAAATGTTGTAGAATATTACATAGACGTATGTTGCATGTATGCTTATTACAGGTTTGGCTTGGAGTTGCAGCAGCTGTACTCGCCAGTATGGGTGGTTCTTTTTGTTTCCGCTCTCCTCATCCTCTGCTTTACTGCCTTCGTAGCCATTGTGGTGAGTAGATATTACCAACCTCTACAGTTTCCGAACATGTTGGACGTCACGAATAAGCTGCTCTCTTTGGTTAATTCTCGGACAGAATATTGACAAGTCAGAGTTGCACTTGAAAGTAGCTTTCAATTCGTAAAATATTACTACCTTATCTATACTAGAATGAAACGTTTGTTGATAAAACGTATTATATCAAATCTGAGCTCGACTTATATTCTTAAAGTTTGTAAGGTTTTCATGGCCATCGATCAAATAAGAGGCTATATTCGTAAATAAATTTTCACGGTATTTCTATTCCGTAAGCACTTGTATTCCAACAATTAAGATAATATATTATATTAAACTTATTGTTTAACGCAATGTTTATTGCAAGACCTGAAACTTTTTTACCTATCTGCACAATCAACTGAAATGTGGCCTAGTGAAAATGTTTCTTATGGTTTTTACTATTTTCCTAACACGTGTATTTTAAAAATTAAACACGTTTCACAAATTTAGGTACTGTTCATAACATATGTAAGTGTTTTATACGCTTTTTCACTTAACTAGAAAGCTAATGCATCGCTTTATTTTCTTCTGACTGTGTGTTGAATAAATAATTTAATCTTAAAATAAAAGTGATCTGCCTGAATATCATAGGGCCAAACCACTTTTAACGAGAAAATTTTAACTTACATAATTTTGCACGAGGTTCGTCTGCCTGTAATTTGATCATATCTGAATTCTCTTGAATGTTTCATGTTCGATTCTATGTTAGAAACACTTAACAGTTACACATCTGTTTCATGTTTGGAGTGAAAGTCTGCAAAATTAACTTGTTTATACATTAAACTTTGATAAAGTAAGTTTCTATAGTATTCAAATATATATATATATATATATATATATATATATATATATATATATATATATATAATTTAAGTGTTTAGTTTAAATAATAATTTCCTATGTTTCTACGAATATGAAGTTCGTGCTTTTGCATATCACCAACTGTTATTCATAAAATATTTAACTTTGTAAACATTATTTGTTTACGTTTGACATTTGATACACAACTACTTACTCGGCTCCGTTTTACCATATGATGTCTAAGACAGAGAGTAAGCTTGCCCGTAAACGGCCGAATAGTACCCACACCACTCTAAACGTGGATTAAATTGGATACGATAAAATTGCACGTGTACAGTGTGGCAACATAGTGCTAGTTAGTCTCCTCGTACGCTCCACAGATATCTTAATGCCAGGGGCCGGAAAATTTCACGTATTCAATGACCTGCATGTCAGAATGCACTGTTCTGTGCATACTCAAGCCCCAACCATTTGTTCACTAGCTGCTACTCAGGGGAACAGTAGACAATGAACGAATAAACTGGGCTTGAATATCCATAGAACAATGGATTCTAGCATGCAGGTCGTTGAATCAGTGAAAATTTCCGGCCTCTACTTAATACTACTGTTCTAATCTGCTTATCATGCGCGAAGATTAATATTCCAAGCCGTTCAAACATGTTTCTATGTTTACTTGACGTAGCTAAAATACCTGAACGTGGAGTGCAACAGGCGACTTTTTCCTGCAGTGTTGCCACATTGCAACGTGAAATGTCGTAAAACAATTTGCCACTAATATTTACGTCTCCAATTGAACCCAGGATTGGTGGGGTGTGCTTATTAATCGGCCGTATCTGGACACCCTGTATGGAGGGTCTGATTGCAGGCACAGAATATTTGGGAATACAGAAGTGAAATAGCCGGTAGGCCAGCGAACTCAGTCACACACGCCAGCAAAATGGCTTCGCTGGCCAGCAACATGGCGGAAACACCTACCGCCAGTCAGGGTAAGGTGGCTGCCCTGCTAGCTGGTAGCCAGGCCAATAAGAAACCTGTATTAACGTGCAGGCACCAATAGATACACGGGGCTGGTATCAACAGCCACGGGCAGCCAATAAGCGGCGAATTTCGCCCGCATCAAATAAGTCGCCACTTGTTTTCACGTCTCTATCACTAGAGCTGGTGGTTTTTGGTGATAATATTTATGCAAATTTTGTATCAGTGCATAACGCTCACATCTGTACCTCTGCTTCGTGGCTATTAGCAGAGTGTATTTGTGCAGGGAAGTAGTTCATTATACTGAGCCAATGATAGTAAGGTTACTACGACACCACACGTCTGTGATTTGCGGGTATGATTCCCAAGATGTTGAGAGTTAAAAACAACCAATCACTGAACATGAAGCAGAGTTGCAGATGTGTACATGGGGATTTGAAACAATATGTTGCATAATTTAAACGGATATTTCATGATGGACCCAATAGCAGACAGCATAATTTTTTTCGTTTAACAAGAGAGATATAAAGATGATTTCGTCACAAAGTAGGGTATAATTCAGATTTGCGAACTTTACATTCTCTTTCTAATAATAATGTCACCAATGTGAATTTTACCATTGTTTGGAAATTAAATCCCCTTTTTGCCTCTCCTAGTTTCTGCTGTTGGGCCCTTCTTGGAATACCCTCTCCAACGTAAATCACCAGTTCTATGTATTACTGTCTAGTCTGTGGTGCATGTGACAGCGGGAGAAGCCACGGCAATATCAGTTATGTAAGGAAGTCAGAGTGACTGTCAGTGTGGTGTTGTCACAGGTGTCACTGAGTCTGTTACCTCTGCTGCTATTGGTGGGTTACACCTCGGGCAACCTGGTGCAGCTGTACCTACTGTGCCACTGCGGTGACCGTCTGCATGATGCCGTGAGTATATCTTGCCAGACCTGAACAATTCTGCATATATATCAGCGGCGTCATTTAAGGTTTTTCTTGGGGAGGGGGAGGGGGCAAAAACATATTATTTGGCGGCGGTGACCTTGTTGAATCTTTTTTTATTAATTAAGCGTGTATAATTTAGAAACTTTAATAATAAAACTTTAGTTTTATGTGCTTACGTTAGTATTATTTAAATAACAAAATAGTCAAAAATATTTATACACTTTTCCTTCTATATCCAGGTGGAGGGAATATACTCCCCCTGCACCCTCCCCTTAAATGACGCCACTGATCTATATCATATTATACAGGGTTATAAGCTTTACATTAGACTGTACAACACTGGTATGCAATACTTTTAGCACATTGCATGATATTACACTGCGCTATACTCTGTTCCATTATTTTCCTCTACATTACATAAGGCTCTCAGAATGAAAGTGGTGTTACGTCTAGAAATGTATATTCTTGTGATAAATATGTTTGCAAGAAGATATTTTGTTTCATTCAGAAATCATGTATCATAGTTCTTTGAATATAAACCTAATTTGGTTTAAATACATTTACTATGAAAAGTTTATATACATAATTATTTGAGATAAGATAAAAGCAAACGTACGCCATTCGTGTTCTGAGTGCCTCATATAGTGCTCTACTATTTTTCATTAAATTACTCTATGTTCCGATACATCATGTCACACATGACGGCCAGAGCGGCCGAGTGGTCAAACAACTCGCATCCCTCGAAGCCGATCCGGGTCTGGGGATCGTACCAGACATACCGTTTTCTCGGGGATCTCACGTTTCTCGGTTAAGGGCTTATTACCGAGTTTTGCAGTGGTTTCGAATAATTTTTTTATTGCTACTAATACTCATATCAAAATTTTACTCCACAGTTTTGACACTTATATGTTATAATTTGTACCTGAATTTGTTTGTAGAAATGTACTGAACGGTTTTTTTTTTAGATTTCATCACCCGAAGTACAACGATTTTTGTCGTCAAAATAAGCAAAAATTTAGCAAATTTTTTTTCTGACGAATGGTACATTATTTTTAAAAACGCCTCCACAATATTGTGCATCTTGCGACTGCACATTGACTCAAATATTTTTCGAAGTTTTTGGTTTAAAAATATTTGAGTTAAAGGTCACCATTCTGAAAAAAAATAAAACCTCGAGAACAAGCCATTAAGGCGCCCGCCTACTGGTCGTGTGTTTGTGTGAGTGAGATACGGCGTCAAGGGCGATGTTGACCGGCTCATCTTGTGCGATATCGCCTCTACCGCAAGACACTGACACGGCGTGTAGTGGTATCGTAGATCACTCGCCTGACTGGTACTTTCAGTGATGACCCCACCTTTTTATTGGTGGAAAGTTTTGAGTAAAGCCCATTGCATGTTTATAAAGTAGTCTCACATGACTCCTGTGAGTATTTGCTTAGATATAAAATATTGAAAAAGCCGTTTTTAGCCATTTTGAGGAGCTCCGGAAAGATCTTTCTAAGTAACGCGGTTTTGAAACTACCATACCTAAATCGTTTGAAATGTTTGTTCTTTTTGTAAATTCACACATTAGAAACACGTTGAGAAGTTTCTTAGAAAAAAAATTGCACTGCTAGCACGCAACAACGCAGTTTATAAGGTAGGCGGGCGCCTTAAAGAATTGAATGTATCACTGGTTCTTCTGTTGATACAGATATTAAGAAGAATCAATACTTAATGAATCAGAATGTGTTGTTACAGAGCGAGAAGCTACAGAAGGAGTTGTTCAGCTGTGCATGGTACAACTGTGGGACTGGAGAGATTTCATCATGCCTGAGATTGGTCCTACTACGTTGTCACAAGTCACTGCGACTCTCAGCCATGGGCGTTGTTCCTTTATCCTCAGAGACATTCGAAGCTGTACGTTAACCCCCCCCCTTTTTTTTTACTCGTATATCACGCATACAGCTGTAAGAAAAAACATCAACTGACCTCATTGGGAAAAAGTCACTCCATTGCACACACTTAACATGATTTATTACAGTTTTAATGTCCCCTAACTAAAACCATGATTTATATTCGTGATGTTGCAATACACATTTTGCACTGTACATGTAATATTTAAGTTTATTTTTACCCGAAAACATTATTTTGTTATGTAGGCTAAAGAGTCGATTTGGGCGTACCAATATTTCTTAGCCGCAGAGTGATAAATAAAATGATAAACTGGTAATATCCTTATGGCATTCAATAGTATTATTAGTTACCTATGAACGTTACACACAATCGAGAACATCATTTATATCACGAAAAGAGGAAGGCGCAATCTTGTATGAATTGGGGCTTAAGGGCTTGGACTTGAGTATCCACATTTTTGAGGATATTTATTTTCTAAACACAAATGGGAACCAACGCTGTAAAATTGATATACAAGTTTATTTTAACTGGCTTACATAACGTACTCCGATTTTGTTGAAACAAAATAAATAAAAATGTTAGCTAATTAGTTAATTAAAGAAATACCCTACTCGTTGATAAATTAGCTCAAATCTTTATTCTGTTTGCCTCGAAAAACTACATTACATAGTAAAACTAATTTGTAATAAAGTTACAGAGTAATTTTACGCTCACGACTCTCGCCTGGGTATTAACAAATATCTCAAATCCAGTCTCTTGAGATGTCGTCAACATCGAAGTAATTAAAAACACGAATATTGGTGCATGCCTCCTATATCGGTGAAAGTTAACGTACATTGTTGAAGAACCGGGTCACTTGTGACCTTGAAACTAGAGACGGCACAGCCACAGTGGGCATTTGACTATGTGGATTATGAAACAGAGTTAATCTCTAGGTATTCTGGAACAAGTGTCCGTACAGTACAATAGATATCTGTCGATGTACACCGATATTTACAAAGAGTTGAGTAAGTAGGTATGACAAAAATGTACTCAGTATTTCTATAGTAGCGTTCCTATACATTCTTTGGAAACAGTCTCACAAATACCAGACTTGAAAAGTAACAATACCCAACATTTTATATATTTACAATCAAAAGTGTGGTAAGTAACTTACACACAATACAGAGTATGTGTTGATTACTTCCATTACTACACTACGCGACGTAATAATTGAATATTTACTAATACCGTAATCGGGTGATTTAGGGTCATTACAAAGTGAGTGAGAGGTTTTGGTTAGCGCTTAATATCGAGGTCTTCAGCGCTGATTACGGATGATGTGAGGTGAACATGGAGCAACGCCGGAATGAAGGGGCGCGGGAAACGGGAGATCTCCGGGAAAACCCGCCGACCAGCGGCATCGTCCGGCACGATTCCCATAACCGAAGAGGGACCGCGGTGGCCAATGGTCAGACCATTCGCCTCCCACCAATGTGATCCGGGTTAGATTCCCAGCGGGGTCGGGTCCCAGATTTTCGCATTTTCGCTAAAGATTTCGATGTAAAGCGCTGATCAAAATCTCTCACTCATAACCGGGGACTGCCCCACGCCGGAAATCGAACCCGGATTGCCTTGGTTGGTGATGAATGGTCTGACCATTCGGCTACCGCGGCCCCTGAGTGTCATTACAAGTAATAATATTTCACTTATATGGTTGCCCAGAAAATAAAGGAAATTTACTTGCAATAGGTTCCGAATAATATATATATCCGCATGAATTTTAATTAATGTGTACTCACAGTTGACAACTATGCAAAATAAAAATAGTCTAGGGTAAAGTGCCAAATGTAACCACACGTGTCCAAAGTCACCCTGATTATACTGTATTTCAGTGGTTTACACAGATTCAGGATGGAGCAGTTCAAACTAATTGAATTAAGAGTGAATAACAACAAGAAAATCAGTGAATATTTACTGATTCGCCTTTGAAATGTTGGCACTAAAAATCGGAGTGATTATTCACTAAATTACCAGCATTTTTCCGCTGATTCAATAGTTTAAACTGTTCCAACCGGAATCTGTGAGAAGCACTGGGATATTAGTGATTATTCACAAATTACGATACAGTGTATGCACAATGTCCCATAAGTCTGGTCTCATAGGGAAAGTCTGATTTCATAAGGAAAATCAAAACAGGTGAATATAGTAAAATGTTATTTTGAATAACAGCATTACTGCTGCATGCCGCGCCATCCCGCCGGCCATGTTACATCGTGTACAAAGCAATCTGAACCATCGCATAAACATGTGCAAAGCACATCGCAGCCATCAATTTGAACATTTCCTGTCGTAATGACACAAGAAAGTGAACACACTGTTGTTGTCTTACGCCAACACACTGCATCACAATTCAACCATTCCATTTTTCATCAATTTCTATTTACCCTATGAGGCAGAACTCGTGGGACACCCTGTACTTAGGAAGTTTTGTTACAGTGTAGTTGTAATGTATGCCACAAGGAAGAGCTTCCATGTGTACAAGGATATGCGTGTATGCTGCAGGTGGCGAAGTCTGCAGTCTCTTACTTCATGGTTCTATGGAAGCTACATGCTGAGGGCGGGGCCGCTTCTTCTGGGGGCACCGAGTGAGACAACTCACCGACCTCTGCATAGTTTCAAATGATCACAGCTAAGCAATATTTACTAAGTGGCAGAACAACAAACAACGGCAATTGTCCGAGGCGTTTTAATTTCCCACGAGGCTTATAAGCAAATGTCTTAAATCCCAAGAATTCTTATAAGGTGGCAGATAGGGTTTCATTGTCTACATGAACGTGTCTACATGCCATAAACGGGCTCCCGCTCTAGGTGACAATAAAATGCATCGTTCAATAACCCCGTTAGACCTCGTACTGGTACCACGTATACGGTGATGATACCCTTCTACTACGCGAAGATATAGATCAGGTTATGTTCAGTTTACGTTAAGATCGCGATATTTTTGAAGCAGAGGTTTGAAAGGAACATTTATAAAAAAAAATACATCACCGAGTTACAGTTCCCATTCGCTATAGTTAAATTTTCCTAATATGCAAGGTAAAATTAGAATGAACGCACGGAACGAACAAACATCAACTATTTATTGTTAACGGTCGGTAGGTTGGGAAAAGGAAGCTAAGTCAGGTTCAGGGGGAAGAAGGGGAAGTACTAGAATATTCTCGGTGCGTCTGAGACAGTTTGTTTAAACCATTGCTTTGTGGCATTTGAGACACAATCAATCGTCCGTAACATATGAAACGGTTTTCTAAGTATTTTATGTCGTGCATTTTTAGATTCATGGCATTCGTTACAAAGCTACTGATTTGATTCTCTCGTCTGTAAAGAAGTGTTGCAACCACCGACAGTTTTTTCCTTTTTTTTTTTTCCTTCGATGAAATCCCCGTCGTAGAATCTACTGAATGATGATATGAAGCTGTACGTCAATTATGCAGGTATAGCCAAGGTCAGTCTGAACGTCTAGAACCTGTACTTTACTGTTCGCGTGATTCGCCGACTGTTGTCATGACGCGCCTTTGACTACTGCAAGCCAATGGTAAATAATAAAATATTTCGTAGCGATATCACGTGCTACTCACTTGTAAGGTTTGAAACCAATACATTTGTCGTCATTTAACGTCTAGGGACAAGAAAATTTCGCGTATTCAATGACCCGCGTGCGAGAATCCATTGTCCTGCTCGTACTCAAGTCCCGTCTATTCGTTCATTGTCTGTTGTTCCACTGAGTAGCAGATAGTTGACTTATGATCTGGGCTTGAGTATTCATAGGATAGTTGTTTATAACATGTCGGTCAATGAATTCGCGAAATTTTCCTGTAGCTAATCATGAGGTGTTGTGTTGTTTTGTCCACTTCAGAGAAGTCGTCTATATATTGTTGATACATTTATTCTTGTCACTAACTGCGTGCGATAGGAGTGTTGACAGTTTTAACATGGAGGTCTTTAGCGCTGGTGAGGGGTGACATGAGGTGAGTATTGAGCAGCGTCGGAAAATAAGAGGTGGGGGGGGGGGACGAGAGATCCCCGAGAAAATCCGTCTACCAGCGGCATCGTCCGACACGATCCTCACATGCGAACATCCGAGGACCGACCCCGCCGGGAATCGAACCCGTATCACCTTGGTGGGAGGCGAGTGGTCAGACCACTGAGCAAGCCGCGGCCCCTACATGTCATAGTGTCTCACCATTTAACTGCTCGTGCTATCAACTTGCCTGTCATGGAGTTTTAACAGTGAATCGATGATACAAGAAATTATTTACAATGAAATAGTACTTGTTAAGTATTACCATGGCCGTATTTACTAGAAGGCCGCGGTCTTAGATCTGGCAACACTGCCAGGACGGGTCATTTTAACACTTCTTTTAGCTCTTCAAAGACGATGACTCAACCAGATTCGTTATTGTGCCATACATACAGGCGAATCAGGGGAAGCGAGACAAAAGAAGTGTTAAAATAACCCGTCCTGGCAGTGTTGCCAGATCTAAGGCCGCGGCCTTCTACTGAAGATGGCTGTGGTATTACACATAAAATCTGAACATTTTTCACAATGAGAAACACGTTTCTGACACCTCAAAATTAATCCAATAAAATGTACATGAAAATATTTACCACAGTTTAAAACTTACTAAAAGTATAAAATACTTGTAAGATTTAAAACTAAAAGCATGGGATACGTGCAATAAATAATATAAGGAATGTAGAGATGAGAAAACTCACACAACAATGTATATCATGTGCTTTGCAATACAATTGTTACCGGTAGTGAACTTTTCATGCAGCAATTATCAATTGCACGTGTGCCTCGTTTGAAGTCATACATGAGTATTTTCATACGACAAATTGTTTTGTGCCTTTTATCCCGTTTTAAAGACGTGGTACATTAAAACTCATTCTTTTAATTTATATACTATTGTTTTCTACTTTTTAGTCTCGTATGTGTGACGTTTTGGAATAATACGGTTTAAAAGGGTGACACATTAAAAATAAAACAAAAAAAAAAAAGAGAAATTGACGTTAACAATTATTTTTCTACATTTGTTTACCCTTGTATTACATTGTCGTCAAGTTCTGAGCTATGTTTGTAGTTCTAAGTCTCTAGTTCGTCGGGAAATTAGGGTAAAATTAATTCCATAATTTGTACAGAACAGGTAGATAAGGAAGCAAATTAATAGGAACGTGTTATTAAAAAAGGTTTTTTTTAATGTAGAGACAAGAAAAATATCAAACTAAATTGTAAAACATTAACGTATAAGGTTTAGTTAGACTTGACACCTTTCTTTCTAAAATCAAAATTATAGTGTCGCTATTATATAATAGAAATAAATGAACACTACGAAAAACACAGCGCGCAAGTGTATAGAGAAAGTAGTATTGTTTATGATACCCGTTTCAGTGTCTCCCATATTGCTTACCTTCTTAATTTCCTCCAGTGCCACAGGGAAATATCACTATCTGCTGTTTGCACCAACTTAGCGCAGTGCAATTACAGAGCTAGTAAGACAAGTCTTCACTTGTACCTCTACTCACAGTTACAACTGAATACTCCCACCACTATTAGCTACTTAGCGCAGTGCAATTACAGAGCTAGTAAGACAAGTCTTCACTTGTACCTCTGCTCACAGTTACAACTGAATACTCCCACCACTATTAGCTACTTAGCACAGTGCAATTACAGAGCTAGTAAGACAAGTCTTCACTTGTACCTCTACTCACAGTTACAACTGAATACTCCCACCACTATTAGCTACTTAGCGAAGTGCAATTACAGAGCTAGTAAGACAAGTCTTCACTTGTACCTCTACTCACAGTTACAACTGAATACTCCCACCACTATTAGCTACTTAGCGCAGTGCAATTACAGAGCTAGTAAGACAAGTCTTCACTTGTACCTCTACTCACAGTTACAACTGAATACTCCCACCACTATTAGCTACTTAGCGCAGTGCAATTACAG
>PNEQ01107181.1:31276-44736 GCA_003012365.1 Medauroidea extradentata | reverse complement strand
CATACTTAATTGTTCACAAATCAGACTGTTATAGTCATTGTAGACTTTTGTATATTGATATAAAGAGTCTAGGGTTATGTCACTTCATTATTAAATTGCAGTAACTCTATAACACATTCATATTGTACTAGCAGTTTTTGCCATTTTCCCAACATTTTAATAATATGGATATAACTTGTTTTGCAATTATGCTCTTCAGATACACTCACTGCATTAGCTTACGACTAGAACAAAAGAGAAAAGTGTGTGAAGAACGCTTACCTCTGAGAGCGTTAACATGATCGCACTTAATAATCTGTTCATAAACTAAAGTGCATCCCAACTCAGGCTCCCTCTGACGGGGTGCAATGCCTCGAGTCGTAATATACAGGCATTTGAAAATGCAACCACTTGAATATAGAAATAGGTAGAGGCAATGAAAGCACCTTACAATGCGGGAATCCAACTCGCAAGTTCCCTTTTAGTCGCCTCCTACGACAGGCAAGGTTACTGTGGTAGTATTCTAACGCCCCTCACCACAGGGCAATAAGGCTCCCTCTGAGACAGTAGCATTGTGCAGGAAAGGAAAGGTAATGACCGCAAAATGTACTGCAATACCTGCCGTAGTTGTCTCCCATTTGTCGGCAATGACTGTGTGGTATTCTTGTGGGTGGGTATGATAATGCCCTTGACCACTTGCCTGCAAGACTCCCTCTTAATAATCAACACAGTTAAGCGACATGTTCAGTACAGTATCGCTGGAGGACACTCCGTGCGAAGGGAACAGGCGACATGGAGCAGGAGGAGCTGTCCTCAATGCGTCAGGTATACTCCTCTTAATATACCCGAAATGGACCTCCCCTGGGGGTTACGAAAGAAAGCAGGAAAGCAGCTTTTGTCGGCAGTTGAAGGCACGACTCCACAGTAAGTAAAAAAAGTGGAAATATTTTTCCGAAGTCAGTTTTACCCTCGCCCTTGTGAGGGCGTCAACCTCGAATAACATTTACCCAGGCTGTGTAGGGTGACGTTGTCGGGCACAGATTGGATGACTCCCGCAAATAAGATCGTTGGAATCGGCGAGTAATTTAAGGAGGGGACCACGTTGAAATGTGTCGAAAGGGCGTAAGTGGCATTTCCGTTGTAACTTCGGCACTTATCGACGTAGAACATCGAAACTCAGAATGTAGGGGTACTTTAAGGAGGGGAACTTGTCGAAATGTGTCGAAAGGGCATAAGTGGCATTTTTTCCATAAGTTCGGCACTTCATATATATATAAATTTGAACAATATTCGCAATTTAAAAAGACACAGTGGTAAAAAAAATTACACTTTTTTCTGTTTGAAAAATTACCTAATTCATCTATTTTTAAATATTTTTTATCAATGGCAGGGTAAAAATAAAAGTGTCGCATCATTCTTATTGTTGTAGTCTGTAGCAACAAATTATTTTCGTTTTGTTAGAATGTTCAAGGGTTGAAATATCGATTAAGGTAATCGTGCGATTTTTCCATGTATAATATATTGAGAGACCCCTCCTTAGGCCTCCCGCACACTAGGCGGCCAGGTCGCGGCGGCCTGAAAGTTTGTGTACACAAATGTAACAGCGCACACTTGGCCGCGGCTGCCACTCAGGTGCATGTCTGATAACGTCGGGCCGCACACTAGCGACAGCGACCAGTGCATACTCGCGCATCACAACAAGCGGACCAGAGACATGGAGACAATTTGATGTGGAAAAATTTATATTGAAAGTTGAAAAGCGGCCTGCAATATGGGATATGTCTACTGAAGACCACCATGATCGGGACTTAAAAAGAAAATGCTGGGAAGAAATTGTTGAAGATATCGGCGGAGCAGAACTGTCTGTAAAAAAAATGGGTGAGTCTGCACATATATTATCATTTTATATCATTAATTTTATTAATGTAAATTGTATTAATGTAAATTAAAAGTACCCAATGATGTTGCCATTATGGGCTACATGAAAGAAATAGGCCTGTACTGAAATTCAAAAACATAAAAGCACGACATTCTAGGGCCACAATACAATTAAAATGAAGACATAAAAAGCATGGCATTGTTGTGCAGAAATATAATAGATGTTTTAAATGTACTGCAGTTGCCATGGCACTTGTCCCTCATTCGTAAAGTAATCAGCAAAACTATCCCGGAAATGCGATGATCTCCTGTTAGCTCTAGGCACATTACCTATTGGCACATCTTCAAGACCATTAACCTCTAGTGTCTCCTCAAATCTAAAGCCATCTCTACATCGCACATAATTATGTAACAGACAGCACACATTCGCTATTTTGATAGCAAAATTCCTTGTCACGTTCAATGGCCGGTGAAATACTCGCCACTTGTTGACTAAGATGCCAAACGTGCATTCAATGTAACGTCTAGCCCGCGATAATCTATAATTAAATATTCTCTTCATGGTTGTCAGGTTGCTACCTCCATAAGGATGCATTACGTTTTCAGACAGCATAAAAGCCTCGTCACCCACTAAAACAAAAGGAAATGTCTCATTCCTGGTCTCAGAAATATGTCGTGCTTCTGGGACATTCATCTCATTATTTATCAGGGCCCTGTAAAACTTCGAATCCTTAAATATTGTAGAATCACCCTCCTTGCCATCTGCTCCAACATTTACAGCCACGAAATTGTACTCTGCGTCACACACTGCTAGCAAAACCATAGAAAAAATAGTTTGTAGTTACGATTAAGTGATCCTGAATGGGCAGGTTTTATAACCCTAATATGTTTCCCGTCGATAGCGCCGAGACAGTTGGGAAAATTTGCATTGTTTTTGAAACCTTCCGAAATTTTGAGCCAATGTTCTTTTGTTGGGTTTGGTAAGCAGCTGGATGCCATTGTGTCAAGCATTGAATCACAAACTTCATGTACACATTTTTCTACAGTCGATTCATCCAGCCGAAAGGCATAATGTAAGTCCACAAATGAACATCCACTTGCAAGGTACCTGAAACAAAGAAATGTATTTGTTTTAGGTCAGAGTATACAGAAAAAGTGTAAAAACATAAGAGACAGCTACACATATTTTCAGGAAGGTACAAACACACAAGAAGTTGCGAGTACTAATGTAGGTCCATTTTCATGTGACGACCCACCACCTAAGCGTAACAGACAGAGTGCACAAGCAGCAAGTCGTGACGATCAGATGCTTCATGTGTTGACATCTGCATTGCAAGTAAGGGAAAAGCAAGCTGAGAGTGATGAAGATCGGTTATTTTTACTGTCTTTACTTCCCGAATTAAAAAAAATCACAGAAAATGAAAAACTTTCCACCAAAATGGACATAATGAAGATTATACAGCAGAAACAAAGTCATTCTGTTCCGCCGTTCATTTCAAGTTTTAGTGGATATCAAGCTCCTATTGGACCTTACCAGGTTATTAACGTACCATACCCTCTACACAATATGTCACAGTCAACATCCCAGCAGTATGTCGGATCACCGCGTCCTGTACAAGCCCTTCGTCATTTTCCACCGCTCCGTGCTGATGTACCTCAAACAACAGAGTTATCGGCTCCGCCTTCTGACCATTTAGCTACTTTACCTCAGAATACTTCGGACACTTATCATGAAAGACCTACATCCGTTAACTCTTCCGTTTCAAGTGCAAGTGGATCTGGGTGTGACTCGCAGATATTCGATCTATTTCCATAAAATGTACTGTGACTTAATTTAACTGTGTACGTTACAGCAGACACATTATACGTTGTGAATTAACGACACTGTCTTACTAGTAACAGATCACTTCATATTGGTTTTAATTTGTATTTGTCTATATAATAAAAAGCCTCTATTTGTATTGTATCATTAATGCAGGTGTTTTTTACATACCTCAAAGTCACTAGCAACTTCTCCTCTGGCGGGATAATGTTTCTGAAACGAGTGTTTTTTCCTGTTATGTAATCACGCGACATTTCCAGAAGTTCATCAAAAGACTTTACTGACATTCTTGTGTAATTGAAGAATTTATCTTCATGCTGTCTGATATCGTCGTAAAAATTCACAAACATACCCTTCGACGATCGCGTCTGCAGGATGGGATGAACCCACAACGTTCTTCTTATTTTAGCTTTCCGTTTTCGGAGCAAACACCACCACATTCCTACTTCTTCGATCTCCATCGTGGTACTGCAGTGACGCTGGCCGCGGTGTGGCCACGTGTGTTGTTCTGCCCGCCGCGACCTGGCCGCCTAGTGTGCGGGAGGCCTTAAGAACAGACTAATAACTTCCAGCTTCTAATGGACTAGAATAAAGGTTACCTATGTATCATAGCCATCGATTAGGTTATACAAAATCTACAGCATATGTTAGCGACTATTACTATTAAAGGTTTCTCAAAGCCGTCGAATATATTGTTAAGGGGGGTGTATCGGTTGAACTATTACAAGGAGGTAACAATCAACTAACGAGGCGGGTCACTGTGACCGGTGCCTCCAAACACTTGTTATGAGGGGGGGGGAAATAATAATAGAACTGGTAAAAAGTGTGACACCAAGTGTAGTAAATGTTTAATAATTACTAAATAAGATATGTAAGTGTCATTGTAGTAATCAGTAAGAATAGTAAGATCAGGCTTCACCTACTGTCTGATGATCACCAGATGATTAAAGAGTGAAAATGTTCAAAGTATTTAAAAGAGTTAATTTGTATAGCAAAAAATGTAACAAAACAATATTAGAGTGCACCTATAGGTTAGGTATGAGCAACTGTATACATAACCAGGGCTACCAACCGTGGCTAGCCAAACATCAAGTTCTCTGTCAACATCACAATTACTATAGTCTGTAGTATGGCTGCTATCACCCACCAACTCACATGGGTGCATAAATCCTTCTGCAAGGGGCCATAACCTTCGTTGCCATGAACAGTGAACAGAGCAACTAATAAGTAGGGGGTAAACAATCTGCTTCACACTCAAACTCTAATCACCATGGGCTCATCCACAAAAACAAAAGAAAATCTAAAATTAAGGCCCATACCAAACATCCACATCAAAACAACAACAATGAACAGTAAAGGGAGGGGTTTATCAAATGTAAACAAACAGCAACTCGCAACAAGAGAGTAAACAAACTATAAACAACATTTCAAAATTTCCATACGTAGCTCAGAATTTAAATCCACTGACAAATATTTATAATAAGTTTTGTGAATAGAGAGGTATTGGATATCGTTACATAGAGGGATTAGTGCGACCATGTGTGTGGTGTCTTTTCGCATGTAAACATAACCTCAAAGTTAGTAGGTCCTACATGAAGTACCTTTGTAGCCTTAAGAAATTAGGTCGTTATACTAATGGCGTTATTGTACTAAATTAATCAAAACAATTACCACTATAGTTGACAGCAGGGACTAACTTCTTAAAGAAACACGAATACTTTCAAGTGACAATCATGGGTTTATTTACCGCAACCACTTACAAAAACAATAACAGACAAATAATTAAACAGTTTAAAATAAAAATGATGAATTCCTTTTAACACTGCGGCGCGAATACTGCTTTACCGTAGTGGTCAAACAATAACAACAAAACCAACACAAAACAAAAAAAAGGAAGAAATATTATGAACTCGGCATCACGCAGCTTTAAATAAAAGAGCGTCAAAACATTACACGCTACCTAGAGATCAGTCACAAAATTTGATTTGACGTACTGGAATATTATAAATATCTCACATTATAAACAAACAGAAGTAGAGCTCGTTAACCCAAATTTCAGTTTCATTACAAATATATCTGTCCTCCTGTAGAGGCATAACAACATCACGACAGTACTTTAAACCAGAAATCTCTCAGGTCACGAGATATAAACATACAGACCGGCCAAAACTACCGCGTCTCTATTACTCCACAAACAAAACACATTTCTCTATCATCTGTACCAGACAACACCGAATCTTAAGGGTGACCAGGGTATACATAAGTTACATTGAACGAAACTACCCAAACTGAAGACAAATTAAAAGTTCAGCACGAGACAGTTAATAGTTACTGAACAACAAGTTACAACTAAGGCAATTTATTTTTTTAAAGAAATTTGAAAAGAAATATCATTGTTGCGCCAACGTCTACACACGACTACTCTACATACAAAACTAGCCTAACTTCTTATTAACTAACTAACACCAAGGTTAATACTCATCACATCTCGAAGTCCATCACTCCAGCCTCCTCCGGGCTGACCCTTGAACACCAGAAAACTCCGCAATCACCGTCAAACACGTCCGTCGCTCGTCGCCGCCATCACAACACTCCAATCACATCACTCGCTCGCCTCGGCCAACACGACAACTCCCGAACCGATCTTTTGCTTCGGGCATCTCCGCCGTCAAGCCCCGCCTATGCTACCTTCGTCCTCAACGCTCATTCGCCTATACCGTCTACCGTCCCAAGTACAGGGTACATGCACCGTCTGCAGCTGGTCAGCACTCCGTACCTGAGAAAATCTTCCCCGTTTCCCGCGGTAAGCCTTAACTCGTCGTTTTCACACCCATATGACTAAACACATCCCACAGCCCGTTCAGATATCCTATCGGCCCCTAACGTCAGCGCTCTTCTCTGGCACCAAGTCCGTTGGTCACTTACTTGCTTCATGATAACTAACTCCGAATGCGCTCTCAGCGTCCCACGCCTTGTTATGCTACAGCCTCCGATAACGGATACTGCCTGGTCCCGCACTTCACTGGCGTACGCTACGTGAGCCTAGCTCACCTCTCAGCAGAAACTACGTGCGCTGCCTGCTTGCCTCTCTCACTAAAGCCAACTAACATAAAACCTTACCCGGTATAACAATTATTAAGTTCAAATGAAAGCAGAATTAAAACACCAACACGACATTGAAAAGTTTATAAGTCCGAATAAAAAAACACAACCTCCGGGAAAAAAAAGAAAATACTGAAAATCCACACAAAAAAAAACTGACAAAAAACACCGTAGCATTTCTTCCTCAGCTAATGAAAATTTGTGACCTGACAAATTGTACTTTGTATTAGGTGGGTCTATGTTTGAACAATAATGAATTAATTTTATTAATATGTCTTGATTTACATTAGTTTACATCTGAATTTCACCTTTTCTTGACCCTCAATTAAAAATTAAGAATAAAATAAAATAGGGCCACGAATTGACAGTTTAAGTTCATCGAGCTCTACCCCGTATATTACGTAAAGAAAAAGAAATTGTCCAACATACTTATTACATTATTGGATGATAATAAAATTAAATATTTAAAAAAAAGTCTCTAAGCTGGGGAACTCTCTCTCATCACTTTCGGTTAAATCAGTGTCCTTTGTATTTTCTTGTATAATCCAGGTAATGTCTTTAAGGCTGTGTGTGTACAAAAGCCAAAATAATTTAAAGACAACCAACTTGATGATTCGGTGCAACGTCTGCCTTGAAGAACTTGCATAACATCCAGGAGATACGGCACGGTAAGATGGTATTGGATGATCATCACTGCATTGCGTCCGATTGAGTCTCCAGGTCGTCACAGTGCTCAACAACCAGGCGTGGCATGAACCAGTCAGCTCACCTCAGCCACGCTATAACATAAGTCCAGACCAGTATCAACTTCACAAAATTAACAACATATTCAAATTCCCCAAATCAATGTAAAATCAACAGTTTTCATCCCAAAGGAAAGATGAGGCATCTCCACATTAAACATACAACAACATCAACAAAGTCCCTTTAATTTGTGACATTCCACCCACATTATCAAGTTAATACTATACCTATAGACAGCACAAAGAAAACATAGGAATATCGACAAGATTAATGGATCAAAACAAAACAAAAAAATATATATAAATTAAAGGGTGTAGGATGGTACGCTCTTCGATACGAGCCCTTAGTCTTACGAAGCCGATCACTTAAGGGTGTCCAGACCAACACTACTCTACAGTTCAAGATTCACTAAGCTTCGTTATTAAGAAATGTGGGCAACCGTCCACAATGTCGTCGACCACTTTGGCTAGACGACCATCATCTTCTTCTGAGGCAGCCAACCCTAGGCTCAACTCTCGTTTCTTCAGATCACCACAACCCTCCTGGGCTGCAAACATTGACAAGAACCGCTTCTTCCTGTGCTGCCGGCCGACCTGGCTCGACAAACACATCCTTCGAGAAGGTGGTACACCTTCAAGTGCACCTAGACCATCTTCTCACTCTGCGGAGACCCATCGGAAACTAAGGACAGGCTCCCGGGTACAAGGGGGTGGAAGAAGTATAATCAGGAACCATCCTGATCCATCCAGTGGGTGTAGAGACAATGACAACCCACACCTGACGAATGTCTCTTGCTTTGAAAGAAAAACCAAAGTCCTTCGGCTAGCATCACTAAACACTTCTGGTACCGAAGCCCTCCTCACCAGTTAAAGAGAGTTCGGCCACACCACTCACGAAATCTTGCACTTCTTAAAGTGTCCATCGCCGAATTGAGAACAAAAATTAAAGATATCTAAGGTTATGGAATACGATGTATTCAAACAGGAAAAGGATTTGAGCTGTCTCAACCCTCCCCTTACTTAAGCTATTCAATACTGGACATAAAAAAACAATTACTCAATAAGAGAAAATTATCAACAACTGACTGTACATCAACGCTCTCCCAAAAATATGCAAACTAATTTACTCTTAGCACCCTCATCATTCCCTTGAGCTCTGTTTTCTCAAAAACAAGTTTAACATCTCTGTGTTCTGGGATTTTCTCAACTTCCCGCACCATCATATGTTTCTTATTTACAAATAATTACTAAAAACATTTAACCACTGCTTATTTACATCGAATAACTATAACGTTTATCCTCTGGTGTAGTTATACCCAACTACTACAACATTTATCATCATTTGATAGGCGGCAGCCAATATTTACAACCACAACATTACCAAAAACAAAATCTATAAACTTGATGCCTCTACTGCACCACTTGCCTTCACTGGCAAAACAATCATTTCAACAATACAACCTGATGTTCAGCATTATCATTCTCCCATCTTAAACATTATTTTTCCACTATATCAGCTCCCTTCGAGCAAAACAATAACCAAGCTTTATGACAACAAAAAAAATCATTACTGGGCATTCTGAATCTTTAGCCCCATTCCATACAAAAATCTACCAAGACTTGAGGATCTTAATGTCTTTATAGGGTAGACAACAACAACAAATAAACCCTATTACTCAAGTGTTTCTGGCCACCTTGGCCCGACAATCAAACCCAACAAAAAAAAAATTCAAGAGCTCTGCTCCTCCTGAATTGAAAGCCACAAACTCAATTTCTTTCCATCCCTATCTCGCATCGTTACAGGGATTCGATCCAAACCCCTAAGCCTCTCCTCCAGACCAACCACTGGACAGGACTGCTCTCCTCCTTGGGGTTCCATGGGTGCCCTCACCTCGGCACTCTTTCGTCGATTTCTGAAAAATCTTACTAAGAAATAACACAAAAACACTAGGGTTAACAACACAATCACCACTGTGGATGCAATCTCTAGGGCAACCACAGTATCCAAACTCTCAGCAGCTACTCTGGGCATAACACCAATGCCAATCAGAAATGGGTTTTGTACAACGATAATCGTTAACACCACAATAATCATGCCCAACGCAATCGATTGGAAATTCCTTATCCAAAAATTCTCATAACCCACTGGTTCTTTCAAATCCACTTCACTACCTATATCTTCGCACCTCTTTAATGAAATATTTAAATGAGGGATCGATTTGGTCTAGTCTTCTGCTAAACAATCATTAAAAGATGGAAAAATCATCTGCCTAGACGAGGAGTGTGGGGAAAAATGTAACTTTTTAACTTTAGACCAAGCAGCTGGAATTACCCTAATAACATCAAACTTAGCTTTCGAATCAGCGTCACATGGGTACATTTCACCTACCCTAACCTCTCCATTAATAAACAATCGACAATCGCATGGCACTATAACATCTAAAGCCCCTGGATAAAAATCATTAACTAATATCCTAGTTTCATTTTTACTGAGCGTACAAATCAAATCTAATTTTCCCAATGCATTAGTAATAAAATATCGCTCCGGCCCAGCCTCAGTAATTATTAACTGTGTTCCTCCCTGACAACTAAATGAGCATACTTCTGCCAATTTTTCAGCTGTATTCCCCTCGAAAACTGCCTTAGGGCACAACACACCTGTCATCGCATCTCCAGAGTACCTTGGAATAAAACATAAATGATCATGATAGGGTTTACAATCCTGCAACGCCCTACCTCTTACTGATGTAACATGATTTTTACTAACTGCCAAAAATGTAGTCTCATGATGTACACAAATGCTATACTTCCAATGAAAAGGAATCGCAACAAAATCATAAATCTTCCAATCTGCATTTTTCTTTACCAGTGGCACTTTAATTTTTATCAGAAACTGATCCTCAAAAACCTGACATGTACAAATAGGAAGATGGTAATAAATCTGAACATCCTGAACATTTGTTGCAAGTTGATAGCCATCTTTTCCTATAATTTCATCCAAATGGCCTAATTCAGTTTTTAACTTAACTGGTGGAACTAAAACTGCTGGTAATTTGAAATCTCGGCACTGGTCCAAAATTTCTACTCGATAAAATGACTGTGTGATCTTAGACAACATCGAAGCATGAATTAATTGAATTTTGTGTAACTGTGAAATTTCACGCAACATACCTGAATAACTCGAAGTCATAGACTCTCGAAAATTAGTTAAAATGCTCGTAAGATTATTAAACTTAGCTTGTACCTTACCAAAGACTTTAGTAACAGCTTCATTTACTACTTTTACTTGATTAGTGAAATTGGCTAAATTAGCATGGTCTGTTAAAGTTCATTACTAATTTGTTCTAAATGTTTGGTAATTTCTCTCTCATTGTTGAACAACGTGTTTACTTGACCAGTTGTGGCTACATCACAACACCAATTAAAAGCCTCTCCTATTATTATCATATACTTCTCGGTCATTTACCAATTTCTCACCTGCAGCCTCATTAAGCATTTTTAAAAGTGTTTCAGTGAGTAGCAAAAAATGTTTTGATTGTTCATCAATAGAACAGAATTCCTTAACAAAGCCTGTTCCACAAGAAAATTCATTAGTTATTAATTCTAAATCATCTGGTAAATTTCTCGGCCATAAAACTTGAAAATTTAGAGGTACAGAGGTTGAATATACTGTCACCTTAGTCAATGGGTGAAAGTGAGCTCCAGCTACAACTCCAACCTCTTCGCCCAAGCTCTGGATTGTTGACAACACTTGAAGCAGCGTCAAACACCAGGCCAGCTCCTTAACTCCCATCGCTACTCTCTTTGGATCCCTCGGTTGACACTTCGTTAACAGCAATAGTCCTCCATACACCTCCACTGTAAACAATTCATGTTACCTGGTTTAATACTGACCAATACCACTTTTTCACATACATTCGTACTCTTTCAAATGCCCTAGAAAAATGTTTTAATAAGCAAGTAAAAGAAATTTAAAAGAATTTACTATGTTATACTTTAACTGGTAAGTGCCACAAATTTATTTTTAGTAAAAATTTTAGCTGATATATATATGTACTTTTTTTTTGCAAGTGATAAAGTCACCTTTACTGTTTTTGAATGTTCAATGCAAAGTAAATATTTTACTTTTTGTAAAATTTTTTTATTCTTTCTACGTTATACACATCCCCACCTGATTTACTTTTATTTGTTTTTATTTTATACAAATTTTGATTCAATTTTTTAACAATTATCCCTGGACCATGCCATCTATGCATAAGCTTAGGCATCAAACCTTTTTTTCTTGTGGGAGTGAATATCAAAGACTTCTTGTCCAGGACTGTACTCTACCGCCCTCCGACGTTGATCGTACCACTTTTTACTCCTCTCCTGCTGCAACCTTAAGTTCTCCAGTGCCTGTCGTTGGATCTGCTTCCATTTGGCACGCAACCTCTTACTGTCGACTTCGTCCACCTTCCTGTTTAAGCATATTTCAGAAGGTAAAACAGGTTCCCTACCATATAACAGTAAAAACGGGGAAAATCCTGTACTTTCTTGCACCGATGAGTTGGAAGCAAAATTTACAAGAGGTAGATACACATCCCAATTTCGTTGTGAGCCACTGACATAATGTGAGAGCATGGTGGAGAGCATAGCATGTAATCGCTCAACCGCCCCATTACATTGAGGACGATATCCTGAGGACATAGTACCCTCGATATCTAACAGTCTCAGTAGTTCCTTAACCACAGCCGAACTAAAGAAATTGCCTCTGTCTGTAAGAATAGCACTTGGAACCGAATGTCTACAAGCCATGTTCTCTAATAGAAACTGAGCTACCTCTTGTGCCTCTCCACTAGGCACTGCTCTTGTTTCCGCCCACCTTGTTCCATAATCAATTGCTGTAATTACAAATCTATTACCCTGGGTAGTTTTAGGAAATGGTCCTAACAGATCGACACCTACCCTCTCAAAAGGTTCCCCTGAAGGGATGGGCTGTAATAAGCCTGCTGGCTTCTGAGAAGTCCCTTTCTTCATCTGACAGCTAACACAGGATCGAACATAGGCCTCTGCCTCTTTATACATGCCCTTCCGATAGTACCTCCTTCTGATCTTATCAACAGTGCGAGCTACACCAAGATGCGCACCTACTAAGGGGTTATCATGACATTCACTCAATATCTCCTCTCTTAAAGAACTTGGAACAACCAACAATTTCGACCGGCCCTCCGGCCTAGTATTACACTTAAATAATATATTATCCTGCAGAAAATAGTTTTTCACTTCACGACTTAATTTTGTATTTGCACCTGATGGGTGTTCTATTTCATTAATTAATTTAGCTATCTCTGTGTCTCTCATTTGTGCCAAAGATAAGTCGTACCCAGGCAATGACAGTATAGGTAACTCTAATGTCTTGTCCTCGTCCTTACTAGTACCAATATCTACTGCATTGCGACTTGAACTGTCCGCATGGGCATGTTTTTTTCCACTAGAGTACTTTATTTAAAAAGTGTATTCCACCATATTAAGCGCCCAACGTGTCAACCTACCTGAACTGTGTGCATTGAATTTTAATTTATTCATGTAGCATAAGCTATGGTGGTCGGTTACTATCGTGAAAGGTTTCAAATAAATGTATGGTCTGTACTGATCTAATGCATAAACTGAAGCCAAACATTCTAAGTGTGTGATGGGATATTTACTTTCAGCTGGAGTCAATGATCTACTCGCAAAAGCTACAGGATGTAATTTACCGTCTATTCTCTGCATCAAAATGGCCCCAATACCCTGTGTACTGGCATCTGTGTGTATTTCAATAGGTGCATTTTCCTGAAAGTGTACTAACACAGGGGCAGAGGTAAGCTTACTTTTTAAATTTTCAAAGGCTTTCTTCTGAGCCTCTCCCCACTCAAAAACTTGGTTTTTCTTCAAAAGTGTAGTTAAGGGTTTTGCAA
>PNEQ01107181.1:0-22287 GCA_003012365.1 Medauroidea extradentata | reverse complement strand
TGAGGGAATATACTGCCGAAAAGCGCAACGACCTCGAAACGCTTCCAATTTTTCATCAAGTGTAACATTTTCACCGAGAGAGTAGCTTTTCTGGCAATTAGCCACAACATTATTAAAAACTTCTCGTATAGGTGCAAGTCGATCTATTTCTTTCCTTTCATTTCTCGTATCTTTATTGTCAAATCTAATACACCTCATCAAGAATCAGAAGCGTTTCAGTGGCATAGTAAGTCTAAATGTTTCTACACCATCCCCACTAGCATCCCAAAGATCTTCTAAGTTCAAGCGAGAACCACGATACACACCAGCAAGATATAACAAACCAATAAAAGCCTTTATCTCTGTGACATCTGTTGAACGTGCATCTCTGGGGCGACTGAATTCAGGTCTTATACATTCAATATGTTGGTTTGTCCATGAAACAATTGAGTTCAGAATTGAATCATCGAAAAGAATGAGCCAGGTATCTAAAATGCTCTCTGCATTTTTTGCTTTTCCAATAACACCAGGAATGTGTAATAACAAGTTTTGCTTACCAATTCTCTTCTTGTTTGTAGATGAGTACTTGTTCCATTGGTACGAATCGACAATCTTCCCGTTTTTCTTCCGGTTAGCAGTATAGCAGATAGCGTTGCCAGGATCTTCACCTTCTGATTCATCACAGCTTTGTTCAGATTCTGAATTTTCTTCCCGCTCCTGTATATGATCTTCACTTTCAGAATCGGAACGATCTCCAAAGTCCTCTTCCTCCTCAGATGTATCATCAAATAGCATTCTATGGATTTTTCTGACATCTTCGGGATTATCCAAATTATACATAGTCTTTTTAGAAGCCATTCTGAAACACACATGATAAAACATAGTCACGTCACACCTATCAGGTGACTCTGTTTTTCCAGTATATGTAATACATTTATAATCTAACATGAGAATGTAATTACATAGACATAGTCAACAACTTGTATAGGATATCATTTAAAAACCAAACAACCAAAAAACTTACGCCAGTAGTCGCGCTGCACCTGCTGGGTGAAAACGCCTGCCACGGCCTTGAAGTGACTCCGTCGGTAACCATACACTGACTGACATGAGACACTTCAAAAGTTAGGAAGCTAGCAGAAGGGAAAGAGGAGAATGAAAGTTTGAAAAGGATGCACCTGTCAGGTGCGCGCGCCTAACGGAAGGTTACCATTGGCTGTTCAAAAATTAACGATTCCTAATCTTCTTAAAAACTCAAGTTTAGATCTTATTTCTCTTCTGTATAACTGACAAATAAATGTTTACAAATACAATAACAAACAGGTATAACTGATCATTGTCTTGAAACCCCAGTGTCAATGTTTACAGCTCAAATGAAACCTAACTTTTGTTACGAAACTTGAATTTCCAATTCAGGTTTCCATTAAGAGGCTTATTATGCACCTGACGCATGAACGGCGTTGTAGCGTGCCGCGCTTATTCTTTTCCACGCTAAGCAGCTAAACGCATTCACACTATGTTTATCTACGAAAATAACATACGGTTAAAACTAGGCTTTTATCATTTTAAAAATACAACCCGCTTGTTAGAAAATTTTTTTGGTGTCCCTCAAAATGGCTAAAACTGCGTTTTTAGACCTGTAACTGGAATAAATACCACCCGGATTCTTGAAACACATAGTTTGAAGCATGCATACTACAAACTTTCTGCAAATAAAAATGTACAGTCACTGCTTCAAGTCCCATAGGAAAAACAGTAGTACAAAAAAATGCACGCCAGTAAGCGTCAATATGCCCTGTTCTTTAAATAGCTCTCTGCATGAATCTTTAGTATTTTTTGCAGATTATTCTAATAGCTCTTTTTTGGAGGATAACTATTTTTTGGGGCCTGTAGACATGTAGACATTCCCCATAAAAACACTGCATAAGTCATTAATGCATGGAAATATGAAAAGTAAACTATCTGTAATATATTTTTTTCTCTCAATCTGCGATAAATACCTGAGAACTGAACAGGCTGCATTTAGTCTTTTAGCTAATTTTGTTACATGTTCTTTCCATTTCAGTTTCTGGTCTATATGTAATTCTAGGGATTTAGTTGTGGATACATTCTGAATTTGAATGTCATTTAATTTTGCACTTTATTCTGTAGCAATCTTATTCTTTGTAATTAATTTTATTCAGTTTGTTTTCTCAATGTTACATACCAGTTTATTCATTGAAAACCATTCTAATAGCTTTGTAGTTATTTCACCACTTAAATCCTACATTTCCTTTTGTGATTTGGTTTGAAGCAATAAGCTAGTATCATCAGCAAAGAAAAAACTGTATTGTTAGTTTGGCAAAAATGAGATGGTAGGTCATTTATCTAAATTAAGAAAAATATTGGCCCCAAAATAGAGCCTTGAGAGACACTATGTTTTATATATATAGGGTTTGAAATGCATCTATTTTTCGAATTGTTTGATTCTTCGACTTTTTGGGTTATATTGTTTAGGTATGCTTTAATCAAGACATTCAACTTGCCATTTACTCCTGATGGAGCCATCTTTTTAATTAAGATATCGTGATTTACACAATCGAACACTTTCCTTAAGTTATGGAAAATGTCCAGTGTCTGATCTTTGTTATTTAAAGAGAGTAATATACTAATTGTTAGCTCATATATAGCATTTGTAGTTGATAAGCCTTTCCTGAAACCAAACTGTGACGTTGAGATTATATTTTAAGTTTCTAAATGTTTAATCAATCGTACGCAGATTACCTTTTCAAATACCTTAGCAAAAATCGAAAGAAGTGATATGGGTCTCTAATTTTCAATCGTATCTGTAATCCCCTTTTTGAATATTGGTTTGACTATTGAAACTTTGTCTTTCTGGAAACTCACTAGTTTCTAACATTCTATTGCATATGTTACTTATCGGTATACTGATTACATCTGCTGATTTTTTTTTAAAGATAACAGTTTTAATGATATCGTATCCACATGAGTTTGTGGGTTTAAGAAAGTTGACAATTTGTTTTATTTATATGGGTGTTGTATGTGATACTGAAATTTTTGTTGAATTTTCTGGACAGTTCCTGTTCTCATATTCAGCAGTGTTTGTCTCTTGGGCAACATCTTTTATATTGTCAATAATTCAAACAGAATACTTATAAAATACATCTGCTAGTTCATTTGGGTTGTTTACAACCAGATTATTTATTTTCAATGTCATTTCTGTATAATTTCGACGAGTTTCTTTGTAAACTTCTTTACTGATATTCCATGTTGTCTTTGACATATTATTATATCCCTGCAATTTATTTTCGATTTCCATGCAATTACCTGTTTTAATAACTTTTTGTAATATTTTACAGTATTTTTGTAGTAATTTACGAAAGTTAGGTTGGAATTTACTCTCTATTGTTTATAAAGTTCTTTTCTCTTTTAAATGAAGTTTTAATCCCTAATGTACACCAGAACATCTTTTCTCTACGTTTAATATCTGTGTAATTCATTGAAAAATGCTCCTCATGTAACCGGATAAGTGTAACGGAACATATTAAACATTGAGTTTGCAGTGTATTCTTGGAACATAATATCCCAGTTGTGTAGAGTTAGATCTTGTCTGAAATTGTATAAATTTGTGTCAGACATTTTTCTGATATTATATTTTATGTAATTAATCGAAGGTTTGTTATAGACTGTATAGGGTATCCATGTGGTGGTGAGGTAGAATATCACCACAACCAACCCATGCTTGTCGTAAGATGCGACTAATCGGGGTGCGGTCGGAACATGAAACTTGTACAGACCTTAATCACGTGTTTCTTCCTTACTTTCTAATCACCCTTTCTCTCTTCATCTCACCAGGTCCCATGGTTATCTTCCTTTCTTTATCATCGTCTAAGGACAGGACGGTGTTCTTCTTCCTAATGAGGTCCTATCCTCGCTCATGAGTGCTGCCTCCGAATTGTGTGACCCTACAGGATGTCTTCGGTAGTGACAGTTTGGCGAACCCTTCTCACTGGCCCAGCAGGTAAATCTAGGTGCGGAGCCTGTATCCACATACATGTACACCCATGTGGCACCACCCGGTACCGTCATAGCGAGAGGGGTTGTCAAGGCCTATCTGCCCTTGCACCCAAACTCGCTGGGACGACGTGTTACCGCTGTACAGAGGAGCCCGGTGTAATCGACCACAAGTCCCCTGAAATGACACCAACGATGTTCTCTATAGTGGGGTGCCTGGAATGTTTTGCCATCTAGGGTAATAAAGCTGGCTTCGCCCAGGATGTACGATTTGTCCCTGGTTTGCACCGGTGTACACTTCGGTGTGCTACTGGGGCAGTAACTTGCAGTGAATAGCTGCGAAGGGTACCATGTGCTATGCACTTTTTGGATCTGTGGGAGTTAGGTTCCCCTCCCAACGGCACAAACAGTGAAATTTTTGAACTGCTGGCTTCTATTTTTATTACCCCGGAATGGCAGGTTGAGACCGACAGTTCTCAGTAAGGGGCACTCCTCTCTTTTTAGTAATCGCCCTTTGAGCTCCAAAAAGTAATAGATGGTGCAATTAATGACTGAAAAAAAAACAGAACAGAGCTTCTGATCGAGACATAAAATTCCCAGTCGCATGTGCTGCAGATAAAGAAGTTTCCATTGAAGTAATGCCCCATGTCGCGCTGAATTCGAGCAAGGGTGTCATTTGGTGTCCCGATCTGATCGACGTCCCAGATTCAGATTGACTGCAGGAACTCCGGGTACAGTGTGTCACACATGTCCGTCGAGTCATAAAAAAATTCTGATGGTGTACTAGTTCCAACTGTTACTTTGTTCCTGACATTTGGTGTTCCAGTCTTGCTAGCAACTCTGAAAATCGGTTACATGAATGTTCGTAAAACACGCTGCTACAACTGTTATAGTTAAGGCCATTCGTCGGCCAATTGCAAATCACCAGGAATATGCTTAAAATGTGCCGAACCAATACACCCAGAAAAAGAAAAATGTGGCATATTATTGACATGTGTTTAATGTCCAGGTAAACACGAAGTGTGGTCTAAGGAATGCGCTATTTTGCAATAGGAGCAGCATATTCAGGCTAACAAAAAAACTAAAAAAAGTTTCAATTGGTGAAGCACTGAAGAGGTTCAAATCCCAGCAAGGGCTTCGGCCTGCTGTTTCTTACAATACTGTCGTCAGTGCTCGCCGACCGATGAAGGATGCGTGTATCCAGGCTGTCGATGTGGCTACACTGACAGAGGTTTCTGTAATTTCACAAGAGCCACAAAAGGCCCCGACCATACGGACCACGATGGTTAGGACAGAGTGCAGCCCCAATTTGAAATTTACTACTAAACCTGCCTCTGTAAAACTCCGCCAAAACACCACTTAAAACTGATTACTAAATTAGATACATCATCGCCTCAGGAGAGTTCTGTCAAGTAAACCACACCTTCGGGTATTTCTGCTGCTCCTTCTACGGGCAGTAGACGAGACGAGGAAATAGACTTGACTCTTTTGAAAATTAGGTCAATACGGCTTTAGGAACTGGACTTTCAGTTTGATCTGTCGGGTTTTCCCGTTTTATTTTGGCTGACAGCGTCACCTGAAAGTCAATGGGGAGAAATATTATTTACTGCTTTGTGGTCTTCTTGCACGACTGGAGGTAATTTAATGTTTGAGAATGTTGGGTGAACGCGACTTTCAGAAATATTTTGAGAAGAGCATGCCTTCACAGGAAAGGTAAAAAAATTTCTCAGCAGCCTGATTTGCTAGTGAATGCTGTATATCCGCGTTTTTGTTTGAATACTCTTCGTCGCCTGTTGTCGTTTTTTGAGAATACCAACGTGAATCTGAAACATTTATTTTTAATTTGAGATGTGCAACTCTCTCTCTCTCTCTCTTTATGCATAATTTCTTTTTGCTGGGAACATGGCAGAACTGTCTTTCAAAATACATAGTGGACGGCTTAACACGTTTTACCCATCGTTCCTCAACATCTGGGTCGTCGGCGTCTCCAACAATTCACGAACGTGTTAGACTACCTGTTTGAGTTTAATCGGGTGGTTTGGTATACTGAATTGGGAAGCCTTACATTTCGCCATTATTCGCTCCTGTACCTTGTCTATGAAACGACGAGATTTCATTCGTAAATGATGTTCAAGAATATTATATTATAATTCACCAACCAATTCTTCATAACTGCATTACTGTACCGAACTGTGGTTTAATTTTTCTACTGGGGAATAATGCAGACCATAAATGTGCGAAAGGGCTATTGCGTTTTAAAACATAATCAGCGAAAGCCGGACAGCAGTAATTGTTACTCTACTTAAGTGCTACCTAGTTGCAGATTCGATTGATTTGTCTAATTTCCTGCACTCGTCATTGAAAAGTTGATAATAAATACTCTCCAAGTATGTGGTATCTGTACTCATTTCTTTGTCGTCCTCCACGTAAAAGTCTGCTTCTTCATCGTATTGATCATTATCTATGGGGAAGGAAGTATGTGCAAAAATGTTATCGACGGCCGCCACGACTTCAACATTTACATACTTTGTTTTCAGTACTAACATAAACAGACGGAAATCGTACAGTATATTTTATATATCCGAAGACATCACAAGGGTAGCCATAGATTTCATTACAAAAGCTTTTAACTTTTTTTCCTTGGTTTCTCTTCGTAATGCTCGAAATACCATTTTCATAAAGTGGCTACAGCGGGTATGGATCAATAACTTTACCTTACGATAAGTTCAGATACCTAGCTATATCCACGTTGACAAACTGTATTATTGTGGACATACGCCAGTGCAATATTATGTTGTCTCAGAAATCTGAGTGCAATGGCGTATGTCCACAATAATACAGTTCGTCATTCTGTCCAATTGCAAGAAAGATTCAAAGTCTATATCCATGTTCCAAGCAGACAATAATTCCTCAATTAAGGCCCAGCGCCAGTATACAACTACGCAAATGCTTTCTCGTGATAACTTCACAAACGATAAAAACTCTGCAATGTTACTGTAATCATGTTGACATGTTAGCATCTCAAAAACCGTAAGAATACTACCATCAGTGTTAACAACACCAGCACAGTAAAAAGGGTTTTCCCCGATTCAGTATTTCGTATTATGTCGCATCAAAATGACGTACTGCAAAACTATCATTTGTGAAATACTCTCCAAAATCATCTAGCTGTTGATTGCTCATCAAATGAACTGTAAAAGGTAAGCGAAAACGCTGAACATAACGTGCGTCGTCCGTGAGTTGTACACGATATCGCATGAGCACATCAATTTCGTCACCTCTGTTGTAATCGTTTTCGGTCAACATCTCCCAGCGCGCTTGCTTCAATACACCTAGTGTTTTTACGTCTTGCATGTTTCTACCCGTCAGTCCTGCAATCGATGCGAAAAGGATCTGCTTACTCTAAGTGACCTGGGGGTAGCATGCTGCATAGCCTGCTCGACTTATTTTCCCTAGGTTCCCCGAATTTAAGTAAATGCAACGTATTCTCCACTATGATTTTCTAGAATATTCCCTATACTATGCATACATACATTAACTTTACTTTCAAATATTTCAACGTCGAACCTGAAGTTTTTACTCGCATGCTGTTCCGTTGAATGACTGTATCCAGCACACCTAACCCAATGGTTTCTACTCCTCTCTTTAAATCCTTTAAAATGCAGAATGCATGTTTTGTTCAGCTGATTACTTATCCTTGTCCTTATCTTTTCGCTAAAAATTTCTTTATTTAGCCCACCTCCCTTTCCACCACAATTTTATCTTCTGGCACTAAATATTCTCCCTCGTACGTGTCGTATTGTTTAGTACTGTCGCGGCATAAGCAATTTCCAAATATTGAAATTCTTAACGTGACATCATATTCACTCATTGTTACACAAACTTTGAATGTTTTCCTGGGTAAACATGCCTGCGAGCACCAGCAATACCCGTACACAAAACCACGAATTTCTTAATTTGCGAATAACCGGCAAAACAACTGTGCACAACTGCAACTTATTATTTAAGTATTCTCGTACTTTGGCACGCAACGCCTTTTGAGAAATGGGCGAAATTTTTTATTTTGAAGGAAATGTAAAAAACATGGTCTGGCTGTAAAGTACGTCATTATTCTGTCTGAAAATGTTTACATCTTCATTCCCGATTGGTTTCTTTGAAATAGCTGAAGCATTGCTGTCGCTGACATTTGGTAAATCGCATGACAGTCAAGTGCCTGCTTCGCTGATACGATGATCACTTGTAGTAGAACTTTGAGCATTTTGAATTCAATTCATCACGTCTCGCGTAAGTATATCGCTCATATTTCCTACATACCTGATTTTGTTTTTCAAACACTTGATATGCAAATCTGGTAAAATTTATTTTACATGATCCCATTGGTTTTGTGAAAAACTTTCAAAACCGAAGTCCTTTCGTTTTTTCAATAAGGCCCATACTTCATCTTCTCGTAAATATAACCTATTTTTTACTCGGTTTCTTGTTACTTGGAGCCTGAGGTTTATCACTACTGATGTTGTAGTTAATGATGCTGTCATAAATTTCTTCTTGCAACAGAGGAGCGAAAGAATTTTTATAGTTATATTAAATGCTTGATAGCCGGAACACACTGAATAGTAGTAGGCAGAGGGAAGAGATTTTTAAATTTTGTTTTTCTGTAGTTGTGGCCGGTACTTTTCTTCGGACGCCCTTAGTGCAGAATAAATGGTCCAAAAGACTAGGCACTGTCATATTACGAGACTGCTAACTAGCCGATTCTTTTTTTCTTGGTATCATCGGAATTATTTATAGGAATAGCTGGAGGCATTTTACTGCAAAGGCAAACGATTTTTCGCAAGATGGTTGGAAACACTGTTTAGATGAAAATGGAAACAGTACTTTAGTGCTGAAGATTCGTACGAGGTGACGCCTCATTACATTTTCTGGATTTGTACCACATAGTAATGAAGTAGCAATCGCGGCAGCACAAACCCCACAACCTGTCGTATTGTGTTGTTCCTGAAGGTTATTGTATTCAATAG
Organism: Medauroidea extradentata; assembly: GCA_003012365.1. NCBI lineage: Eukaryota > Metazoa > Arthropoda > Insecta > Phasmatodea > Phasmatidae > Medauroidea > Medauroidea extradentata. The sequence goes on along the minus strand of PNEQ01107181.1, from coordinate 13,276 downwards.
TTACTTTGACAAGGTATAAAACTGGAATGCACTTCCCGCGGAATCTGCCAAGTGACGTTCATTTAAGCTGTCGTAAACGTGAACAGCATTTCCGTTAAACTACACGACAATGTAATGGCTGGAATGGATGTTGTCAGAGTTAAACAACATTTGATAAAGACTTTCAAATTTTGGGAGATCAGCTGCATTTCTATTGCAAATATACTTTCGACTGGTAGCATGTAGTTGCCAACAGTGTTATTATAGAGAGAAACAGTCATTTATGTCATCAGACAACATTTTTTTTTCGTTCTGCAGAATGCTACAGTACTTTTAGGTAGCCAGATTGTACAGTACTAAGTTGACAATATTTTCTTTTGCATACATGTTGCCATAGCAAATGAAATAGTATTGCTGTGTCAAGTAACTGCGGAAATAAATTAAATGTGCAAATTAAAACCTCCAAACCAAACATACAAAGGAACTGTAAAAACTAATAGGCAGTATCGATTTAACTGCAATGCAGAGTAAATGAACAGAAAAACAATGTTGGAAATAAATAATTAGAGAACAAATTGGCATGCGCAACACTACTACCAAACCTAATGAAGGTTGTGCGGTAGAGAAAAAGCAGCTGAACTGAAACACATCTACCACTAGACTGAACGTGTTAGCCCTCTTCTGTAGCAGGGTGTCAGGGGTTCTTGGATAGTGATACCCGTGCCGTTAAGCATGTAGTCACTTCAGAGGAAAGTAACCTTCAACCAGAACAGTACTCACAATGATGCGAAAGTTTCGAAAACATCCTCAAAGTCAACCCTCGTATGAGTCAAATAAGAGAAAACATTAAAAAGAAATTAAAAACCTCTATTCAATTCTAGACAAAAATTTTCAGTAAAAAACGCAAAAAAATAGAAATTAGTATGTATTCTGCAATTATTATTACAAATTTTCAGGACAATCATTGCGTGTCCTGTAGGGTTTTGAATTTCTGTACATATTTCAAAAAAATGTGCTGTTTTAATGTCTTGTAATTTAAATTGTACTCTTTAAAAAGTCTGTTAAACCATTTAATTGAAGTTGAAACATATTTCTTACAATAAATATTAATAGTGTTGAATTTTATCATCAGTTACAAGTAAAACATATTTCTAAACATGGCTCAGAATTCACGCGTACTGCCTAGAATAAGTATAGGCGAGATAATGTCATGTTTTTTGCTATTCAGTGCCCAAAAAAAAAGTTTCGACCGTGAGCTGAATTCTGAAAACGGTGTGGAGAGGAAGGTTGTTGCTTTAATTTGACGTGTAAGTGATGCATGTACAATCCTTGGTTCGAGTACTGTGGTGTTTTGAATTTCTGTATACAATACAAATAACTTGATAGTAAAAAACATTTTTAAAAACCAAGTACATTTTCAGGGCGAATTTTGTGTACACGAGGAAGTAACGCCTTAAAAACCAAAAGTTGTTCATCCTCATCATCTTTGCCTTATTTTCTGGTATTTTTTGTGCCAATATATCTAGCTTCTCCTGTTCGATTGCCAACATCGATGTTGTTTAGTCATTATCTACTCTTTCGCTTGATCCTATTAATCTTGTGTTGTGTTGGCTTATCTGTTGGTGACACTTGTTCAATCAAAGTTACGCTGTTTTTGAATGGACCACGTATTTTTTACGTGTGTACGTTCGACGAAGCAACGTATTCATCGTGTTGGGTTGGACAGTTTAATGTGTCTTCTCCAAACACGTTATCGTCGTCCACAGTTCCAGGACAAGTCTGCTGAGACTCAACAATTTGTGGGCTCAGCTCACCCCTGATTTCTTCGGGAATGGTTAGATTTCCAGAACTTGGCTGTGCTCTTACAACATTTTTAAAGAAGTACACGGCTTTGAGTACTGCCACTCATTTGTTTTCATGACGCCACCTTCATCTCCAGACCTTGAGCGAGGTAACTTCGACAGTTCAGCAATGAACTTGTTGCGCAAATACTTCTACTTCTTTCTCATCGCCATTTCTGTAATAAAAGTGTTTATTTTAGGTAACTGATCACGATGAAATTATTAATTTTATGTTTGAATCAAACACTAGATTAAGGTATACATCTATTCCCCAAAAATAGCAATTTTTTACATTTTAAAGCAATAAATTAAGTAACGGGCGACGAAACATTCACAGTCTTATCTCTACGTGCCATAAATCATTTGCTAGTGATCATAACTAGAAATAAATTAATCACCATTTCTTATGAAATTTGTTATATATTTTTTTAATTCTGATCCCTAGCAAACTATTATTGACATGTAAAGATAAGAAATAAAACAATTCGCTGTCGTCTGTTACTTTATTTTAGTGCTAAAAACATTAGCAAAATACCTATTTTACACTGGTATACAACTGCCTTAATGAACTGTCATTTGTAACAAATAAATTTTGTGTCATCGTTGATTAAGGCCACAATTTCAAACTCACAAAAACAGGCATGACTGTATTTTAAAATATATTTCGTAAACATTATTACGGAATAACTAAAATGCAAGGGATGCACAAATAAAAATAAGGAAAAACTAATATGCAACAATTAAAAAAGTTTTCATTTAGTTGTTTTATTTTCACTTAACTTTTTAATTTTTTTTTTCGGTATTTGGCTACAGGTTAATCATTCAAGACACTGGCTTTCAGCATCCATGTGGGTTCTACAATTATGGCATTGATAGTGAGGGAAGTTGTACTGGCAATCTGGGACAACCTTCTTTCTCGTCACATGCTAGTGGAAACTAAAGATACTTTTACTAAAATTGCAAGTGACTACTTTCAACTTTGGAATTTTCCAAATGCTGTAGGTTCTATCGATTGTGTACATGTACATATTACATGTGCAGATCACACGGGATCTATGTTTCACAATCACAAACACTTCTCCTTGGTACTACAAGTTATTGCAGGCGCTCACTACAAATTCCTAACTATTGATGTAGGTGGCTTTGGAAAACAAAGTGATGATGGGACCTTCCAAACATCCGACCTGTACGACTTAACTACGGAAACAGAAGCTTGATATTCCAGAACCTTCATTCTTGCCTGGGACAAATGTAAAAGCTCCATATGTTTTTGTTGGGGATTAGGCATACCCACTACTCTCATACCTTCTAATCCATATTCTCTGATGATATTGGTATTGATGAAGAGAATTACAACAAACGGTTATCTCTCATGAGAAAGTCAATCGAGTGTGCTTTTGGAATTATGTATTCAAAATGGCGTTTACTTGCGAAAAGCATTGACACACATGTTGAGAATGCAGAAAAAAAACATCAAGTGTATGTGTATTTTACATAAAATCATAATTTATAGAGAGGGCATTGAACACAATCTTACCGATGCCATTGTTGTCCCGGTCGCTGAAAGCAAGGAGGCCACTAGGAAGACCAACAAATCAGGCCAAAAGTGTGCGAGATATTTTAAAATCATACTTTGCAAACAACCCTGTAATTCACAAGAAATATATCAAAAATGCAATATAGTTAAAGTGCGCTAATAGTAGTAGTGTTGGCGTATGTTAGTGTATTTGTGCAAATGAACATACTTTTATGGTGTTTTGTATCAATAATCAATCCGAGACATTGAATAAGGCAATAAATATGTGTTTATTACTGTATTACCTTGGCATGTTAACTAAGATTACACTTACCATTTTCTTCCATTATTGTTGCAATTTCTTTCTGGCACTTGTCAACATGGTACCAGTTCGCATGTTCCTTGACAGTTTTGTCCCAAATCGCTCTTCGTTCGAACACCAGAGAAGTTAATTGGTCCACATCTATCACTGTTAATAACATACTGAAAAACTACGACTAGGCTCTATTGCTCACGAGGGTTGCAAGTGTATTAAGCGCTGGAAATAAATGTTCCAAACATTCTTGTAAGCTTGTCGGCGCTGGTAGCCAGCGCCGACATGCTTCCATTGTGTGTGGCAACATTTAAGATCATGCATAAGTTTCTTCGCGCTGGTTGCCGCTTGTCAGCGTCGGTTCACAAGCGCCAGATACCAGCTTTTTACGTGTGTGCACCCTTAGTCAATCTTTACGCAAGCACGCACGGAGGTGCGCGCGCACCGAGTGTAAATATATGAATACAAGCAAAGTTGCATCTCATTATAAGTTTTACGAGAAATTACATTACTTTTGTTGTAATGATTTAAAAGATATAATTGACAACAATGCAGAAGGAATCCAAATAATGACAAACAATGAACATGCCCATATCCGTCTGAAAATGTTCCTTCTCGATAATCAGAAAATTAACATAAATTTGCTGCATTCTGTATACATCTCCAGTGTCAACAGGCACAGAACAAGAACACTTTACAATACACAAACTAACAATTCTTAACTATAACGCGAGAGTAATTAACACATAATGAATTAAAATGAAGAAATAATAAGTTCGTGAACTATTTTATTTTAAAAAGCATTATTTAGATTTGCGTATCAGAAGTTTGGTATGAATAAAATATCTTAACATTTAATACTTACTAAATTCTACTTAAATGGAACGTAAAATTATACACAATGCAGTTTTAAATTCCCCAGATAAAAAAAATGTTTCGTAATTTTGCATGCTTTTACAATCTATAGACCTCTTTCGAATGACAACCAACTGCTCACCAATGCTTTCTCTATTGGGATAGCAGTCGGTTGTCATTCGAAAGATGTTTATAATATCGGTCTTAAGTAACAATATGAAGTAGAAAAAAAAACCTCCCATTGCATCTAGCACAGTGACTACGAATATTCCTACAAACAGTTTATAAACATTAAGAAGTCTGATATCAAACATGCACAGAAAGTAAACACAATTTGACTAAAGATTTATTCTTAGTATAAATTATTATTGTGCACTGAAAATTCTGCTGAGTCTGTAAGTAGATAGCTTATGTTCCTACTTGAGCACAGGCTGCAGGCTGAGGATTCGGTCGCCATCTTGGATGATGTCACTGCCGCCATTTTGTTTCTGGTGGCCATCTTGTTTCTGGTCGCCATCTTGTTTCCGGTCGCCACCTTGTTTCCGGTCGCCATCTTGTTTCTGGTAACCATCTTGCGTTATGTCACTTTCAAGATTTTCCAAAATTAAAAAAAAATCTAAAAATAATTTTATACCATCCACCAGCTTGGAATAACTTCCTACACCCCACCAATTTTCAACAGTCATTAGTTTCATAGTCTGGAGCCCACCATATTTAATCTTTACAAATTCCCACCAAATTTCAACATTCATTTGTTTACGCGGGGATGGAGTCCACCATGCTTATTTCTTTAAAATTCCCGCCAAAATAATTGACTTGGTCGATAACCACTCGTTCGATTAATCGATTATTATATTAAGTTCTAGGAATAACCACCAGGGGGTTGAGCCGCCATAATTGTTTTCCTATTTACTCACTTGATTCGACTCCATCAGTATACTTATGTGTTTAAGGGCTAATAGTGGATGCTATATTATATGAACTCTCGCCCCTATCACCAATATTTTTTTTATGCTTACCTCCAGACATCTAGATTGACAAGTATTGACAGGCATGATATGTCACCAAAGTAATTTGTTTTTATTTTTGCATAATAACTGCATAATTATTTCTTTCAATTAATTATGTAAATTTTTAAAACCTTTTATAGTAATGTAATAGTGTGACATGTAAATACTGATTGAGTGTACAAGTACTCGTGCATCTGATGCTCTTTAAGAAAACTTATGACAGGCGAATAATTTCTCACGACACATGCAATGTAAGTTTTAACATAATCACATTTGTTAAACACTAAAAACACTATATACACACTATTTACAAATAAGGAGGCAGATGGTCAGGTCCTCGTCCCACCAGAGTCCTGAGAAGGAAGAGGACATCCTTCTGGAAGCGGGTGGTGGCGGTGTGGTGGATCCCCGCCACGGCATGCTGGGCCTGCAGTTGGAGCCTCAGGTTAAGGAGTTCTTCTTGCTGGCCCCGAACCTGGGTCCGCAGTGTGACAAGCTCCCGTCGCACCTCCTCCCCCACACTGTCCTCTTCCTCCTCGCCGTGGGACGAGGCACCCTCCTCCTCATAATCATCTTCACTGTCGTCGACGTCCTCCCCATCATCGTCGTCCTCATTATCTGCCACCACATCATGCACCATGGTGCCATGGTACAGCCATAATAAGTCGTCCTGTTGAGGGCCCCCGTTTTGGAGCAGGCCCGGCGAAGTCAGAGGACCGCTTGCCTGCCCCAAACACCCCGACGACTTCCACCTCGTCGTCGAAGAGGCTGGAGTTTTGCTAAAGCCGAATCATCAGCGGCGGCGGCGGTGGTGGTGGTGGAGCCGTTGTCTGGCAGGCAGACACCCCTGCCACAGCAGCATTGTACATATCATCCTGTGCCTCTTCGTCCTCGCTGCCCCAACCATACTTTGTGCTCATCATCTTAACGTTGACTGAAGCCCCAAGTACTCAGGAGACATCTCCTGGCAAGCACCCCCTCCCCTCCAGCCAATGTTTTGCGAGACAACCCTACCCTCCCTTCATGTTGTCACAATCTACGTCATCAGCCGTGGGTGCCGTCAAGTCGCATAGCTAATGTCCTGGTTTCAACTGGCGGGCGAGCCACTACCTAAAGTGGCAGAGCATGACCCAAGGTCTGCAGCTGCACACGAGAGTCGCGCGTCATTCGATTTAATGACGTAGGCCATTAGACTGCCGGACAACCTCACTCCTTACGAGGGGAGAAATGACGAAACAGCACCGACCACCTCATCACCTCGAGTATCAACCTGTTCAATGTTTGTCATCGCAGACTGCCTTCCAGACACACCAGTAGCAGTTCGAACTATTCCCAGTATAAGAACATTTGCTTTTAAATAATAACACAGAAATTAAGTTTTAAACAAATATTGATTTATTCCTTCATACATAAGAATTCACATTATTTATACATAATGTCTGATTGACGAATCCAACTGTCGTGGCTTGCATCGAACCCGAGCCACCTCACAAGAACTTTATTTCCTTTTTTCTTCAAAACCTTCTCGACCAAATACATGTTTGTATACTTGGTAACTTGAATTTCTTCGCTGTAGATACCTCCTCGAATTGCCTTGCCTTCCATGTTTTCTAGGTCCTTGGTTCGTAGTGCCGAATCACTTTAAATATTTCAGTGCTCCAGTTTGGTGTGTAACCTTTAGTAAATGTTCCCTTCACTCGCGATATCCTTACATAGTCTCCAACCTTTGCTTTAGGTTTGTGCAGGTCCAGTTTCTTCTCATTTTTATATATAGTGTGCAGTAAAGAGTTGTCCACGACTTCCACAGGCTTCGTGTTCATGGTCCTATGTACTTTATTGTTATAGTTCGAGACCAGAAGAGGCAAAATGTCTATCCACATGTAGCTTCCTTGTGCTGAGAATTTCTTCCACATTTCATTCTTCAGTGTACGATTAAAACGTTCTGCGATACTGACCTTGAGACCACTTTGGGTTGAATAATGTTTTATTTTATGTTTTGACATCAAGACTCGGAAATTAAAATTGTAGAATTCCTTGCCGAGGTCAGTATGTAGATTCTTGCATGGACCAAAGACCAAAGTCGAGCTGGAACTCATCACCGACTACGATATGTATCTCTTCATTGAACAAGGAATAAGGGGAGGTGTGGCACAGTGTGTGAAGAGGCACTGTGAGGCAAACAACAAGTATGATCAATCAACATATAATCCCCTCTAACCATCGGTGTTTCTCCAATACGTGGATGCTAATTATCTTTACGGCTGGGCAATGTCACTTCCCCTCCCTAAAAGTGATTTTCATTGGGTTGACAGTAATATTGATGTGTTAGCCATGCCCGATGTGGTAACATCGGGTGTATTCTGGAGGTGGATGTTGAATATCCTGAGGAGCTACACAACGATCATAATGACCTACCTTTCCTCCCTGTTAACGAGTGTCCCCCAGACTCTAAACAGAAGCAGCTTCTGACAATGCTGGAGTCAAAGTTATACTACATTGTGCACTACCGCAACCTGAAGCAGGCGATGGATCATGGTCTCAAACTAACGAAAGTTCACAGAATCTTAAAATTCGTTCAAGAGGCATGGTTGAAGCCCTACATTGACCTCAACACCGAGAAACGTACTGCTGCTAAAACCGATTTCGAGAAGGACTGTTATAAATTAATGAACAATGCTACCTTCGGAAAATTAATGGAAAATAAAAGGAAACGTCAAGTAATGGAAATGGTGTGTAAGGAGGCAAGAGTGAAGAAACTTAATTGCTGAGACCACCTTCAAGTGTCGCACAATTTACTCTGAAAAACTATCTTTGATGAAGATGGAGAAGGAGACAATAATGTTTGACAAGCCTATTTATGCTGGTTTCACAGTCCTCGAGCTCTCCAAGACCCTCATGTATAGGTTCCACTACAACGTAATGCAGATGTGTTATGGTGACAGACTCCAGCTGGCCTGCATGGACACCGACTCTTTCATCTACCAGATCCAGATGACTGATTTCTATAGTGACTTGGCAGCAGACCCTGCCTTCATGTCCGAGTTTGACACCAGCGCATACCCTCCCACACATCAGTGCTACTCCCCCATCAACAAAAAGGTGGTGGGGAAGTTTAAGGATGAGTGTTGCGGGGAGGAGATGTCTGAATTCGTAGGGCTGAGAGCCAAAATGTACACATATAAATATAATGGTAAAGTTTCCAAGAGGGCCAAGGGTGTGCAAAAGTGCGTGGTTAAAAACAAACTTATATTTGAGGACTACAAGTCAATTTTATTTGAGCAGACCCGTAAACGTGCAGCCATATGTAGGATCAGGTCCCACCAATATGTAGTCTTCACGGAATGCACTAACAAGCTGGCCCTGTCTTGGGAGGACAACAAACGAGCCATCTGTGAGGATGGCATACACACACCGCCATGGATATGTCGGGCAGTAATTTTTTTTCATATGGTACTGAACCTCGATGATCCAGACGACCATTCCAGGGAAGTCTATTTCGGTAGCTTGCTGGGCGGTAAGAGGAGAGGGGGGTGGTACCATAACTAGATAACTGCTAGAAGGGGACAGATTTTTTTCTTTTTGTATATATATCCATCTTTTTGGGGTGTGTCTTTCTTTCTTTTTGTCGAAGGTAAATTTTTTTTCTTCTCTCCGAAATGTGAGTTGTATATAGTTTTCTTGGGTTGTAAGTTTCAGCGATGAGTTCCAACTTTTTCGTTTTGTGTGTTTGTGCTCTGTATATAGTGGTTTGTTTGTTTCATCGTAGTAACCCTGCCTGCACTACTTTAGAATAGTAGTGTTGCCGGTCCCAATCCTGGGTAAAAGGGGAGGGTGGTAGGTCAGCAACATCTTAATTACAATATATAATTGATTGAAAGAAATAACAAAATGAAAACCAATTACTATGGTGACATATCATGCCTGTCAAGACTTGTCAATCTATATGTCTGGAGGTAAGCATAAAAAATATTGGTGATAGGGGCGAGAGTTCATATAATATAGCACACACATGTATACTGGTGGAGTCGAATCAAGTGAGTAAATAGGAAAACAAAGATGGCGGCTCAAACCCCCTTGGTTTTTCCTAGAACTTAATATAATAATCGATAAATCGAACGAGTGGTTATCGACCAAGTCAATTATTTTGGCGGAAATTTTAAAGAATTAAATATGGTGGACTCCATCCCCATGTAAACAAATGAATGTTGAAATTTGGCGGGAATTTTTAAAATTAAATATGGGGGGCTCCAGGCCATGAAAACAAATGACTGTTGAAAATTCTATATACTTCTGTATTATAATTAACCTAAGAGCCACTAAGAAATACTCATACTATTTTAGATATTCAATATTTTTGCATCATTTGAACTAAACGAATTATTGAATGTTACAAAATTGTTAGTAATCATAACTGCCAGTTTGACAGCGCAACTTACTAAATTTATTATTTCTACAATTAAATGATAGAAATGTTTTCTGTTGGCCTTGCTAGCTAACTATAGCTCTCCAGTTAGAACAAATCTTCAAGTGTCTCAAAATGCGACAGTTTAAGGGTTCTGCTGAGTCATGCCAAATTTGGAGAACGCGAACAGTGAAGCAATGAAGGCCGTACTAGTGTGCTTTTCAAGTGGCTAGATGCCTGTAAACCAGAGCCGCCGATCCTGTGTGTAAATATTTAGTCGGTAAGATTTCTCTATGCGACTTTCAGAGGCGACTTATATTAATATGGCGAAATAATGCAAATAAAACGGCCAACACATGCCTGAAGATAAGTTAAGCGACAATTCTACTTTTATTTTTTTTTGTGCAAGCGGTGTGTGAAAGCTGTTCTTAGACACGTAGAACTTTAAAAAAAGGGGTTTATAGTTAGCGGATTTTATGTCATTAATATTATCGTTGGGCATCGTCTGAAGTGTATTTTCTTTCTGTTTTTGGGTTTTGTAGTTATGTACATATCAATTATTTCCCAATCCGCACTAACGCATTTTGAAAGCGGCCAGATGGGCAGTCTTATAAAGATGAATTTAAAAATGACAGTGAATTTAACATCCATTGTTAGCGTAAGACAGAAAACATTACTGAAATGTTTTTATTTTAGTGTTTTCTGCAGTCTTAAAAATAAATTTCTGCAACAATACAAATCTTTACACTAAAGCGATAATTGAATAACCCTGAAGATTTATAGACCTAAAACATGTAGCATGAATAAATTATTTACAAGATTGATAAGTGCATTTGCAAAATGCATAATATAAAATCAAAAGGAATATTAAAGCAAAACATTTTTAAAACATGAATAATTCGCCTTAGATTTTGGTTCAGGGAATTTACCTTGCATTTTCGGAAATATTGTGGACATACGCCATTGTCGTGCTATGTTGTCCCAGAAATCTGAATAAAAAAAAAAGATTTCTGTTAATGATGTAGCACTGCAGTGGCATGTGTTCATGTACGTTTCACTATATAATTTACGCCCGTTGCAAGAAACTTTTAGATGTGGAATTATGAGTGTCTATTGGAAATAAGTTACTCAAACATAATAAGCACACAATTTTTAAAAATTACAAAATAACGCAGAGCATACGTATTAAATATACAAATAATAGTAAAGTTCGCCAAAATACTGTACAGATATAATGAATTTAATTTATAATTCAGTTCAAACATCAGTTTAACTTTATATATTCACAGTTATGTTGCACATATGTGTTTTACTTTTGCATAGTTGTGTGTAAATAATAGCACCTGTAGTAGGTGAGTGTCATGTAAAGCAATTACAGTTTTACAAATTTGTATTACAACTGCCTTTATAATGCTTATGGCAAAACAAATTAAACAGTAGTAGTATGGATAAAGATCGCTAAGATATGCTTAATATCCAGAGCCATGTCCTTTTGCATTAGGAACGTTTTGAGAAATACTCAAAACCTAGATTCGTTAATCGCTTTTTGGCACATTTTTGATTGCCTACAGTTTTTCCTGGTCGTCCTGACTGTATCCGTTTAGCATCCTTCTTCAGTAATCTTCTCCTGCTTCTGGACATGGGTTGCACTGTAATCAAAAAATTTCCCCGCCCTTTTTGAGACCGAAGAGCTACGTCAAGTAGATCTTGAAGTGAAGAAACATGAGTTAATTTTTCTTGAAACCTTGCAAAAATGGCTGAATTTTTTGAAACAATGTGACTACTTGGTGCTCGTCTAGCTTTATTTTATCTACTTCCTCTTGCAACATCGCTAGACTGGGCTCTACATCTACAGAAGATAGGTCAGCATTTATTTCGGCTGTAGCTTCAGATGATGCCTTTGAACTAGTTAACTCACTTTCAGTTACGTTACATTGACACATGCTGTCATCTGTGTACGTCGACCTACAGAAAAAATCGTTATTTACAGCAGAACATCCCAAAGCCATTTTCGCCAAAAAGATTTTGTCTCTGTGTGATAATTCAGGCACACGACGCATAACAGTACCTTCTTTTACATATACTGCGCATAAATGTTTGCAGAATGTTCCACGCCATCCAATAAACAGTCGCATGTCATTTGTTGATGTGTCGACCACATAAGTTGTTTCGTCTCTTGCCGAAGAAACATTGTATATTCCTTCAGATGATTTCTCTACACTTAATCGGTGGTTTTCTTCTTAAAACGGTTGAAGATAATTTCAGGTTTTGACGTATGACTGTTTATATGCATCATGAGTTTTCGTTGGTGGTAACACTCCAGTGTGTTGTAAATGAAGTCGACTAATGCAGCAGAATTAAATGCTTTGCATCCCTCTAATATAACATTCTTGAATATTCAGATCGCTGCCTCTGCAATATTGTTAGTGTTGTGCCCTCTTGTATCTAAATTTGTTCTGTAACATACACACCATTCTTCTTTGCGTGTCCAATGTTTCTCAACATGTGAAATTAAAGCAGGATACTGTAAAGCTGTAGTGTCTGACGTCAACCTTTCAAATTCTTCGCAACAAATTTTAATTTCAGGTGCATACAACACATTTCTAAAAAGCTGCAGAAGTTGTCGTGTGCCCTACCTGCTTATTCCGTGCTTTGATTCCCTTAGCCATCGCCACATAGCTTGGAAAACATTAAAGTGGCAAAGTAACACTGTAGCTCCAGGAAACACAGCTAGCAAAGCACTTCGTTCTGCAGACTGTCATCGGTCATGAACACACATGGTATATTTTCACAATCAAATCCTTTTGCTTACTATGGCCTTTCTAACTGCCTCAAAAGCAACCTGGTAGCTAACAGTTGTCTGATCGCGTTGCAAAACATAAGCAATGGGTATTCCTCCTACCTTACTTGCAGCGAGGAAAAATGTAACTGTCGTTCTGCCCTGATCGCATGACGAACTGGAATCTACGGACAAGATTTCTCTTGCGAATGTCTGTTCTCGCGCACGTTTCATGACGGACGTGATAACCACTACGGTTAAACGGTATTACATAAGTACTAAGGTGACTCCTGCTTCTTCGAGCTCCGGCGTTTTCCTCTTAGGCCCCTCGTATACTCTTTCACTATTTCTCTCCCCATAATGTGTTTGTATCCACCGTCCATATAACATGGTGTCCACTAATATTTACAAATTATTTTCCAGTACACAACAAAAAAATTCCAGTACATTTTCCTGTATCTCCAAATAAAAATTCAATCTATTTTTCAAGACGTCTCAATTTTGAAACTAGCATAAAAAATAGACGCTTCAATATAATTTTCTTAAAACTATGAAGATCTTACAGACAACATGACATAAGA